>CM056056.1:183736534-183986534 GCA_029574335.1 Rana kukunoris
TGGATCATCTGCCTCCGACAAGCGAGGTTAACAACAATGCCAAGATTCTAGAACTCACCAACCACATGATTCAGCTGTTGACTGGAGAGGTGAGCACCACCGATGGTTCCAGGCATTGTGATGCCCAAGTTATTTGGCATGATCACTTTGTACTATATTTTTTTTCCCACACGCCAAAAAACATTCTGTCCAATTTCTGTTAACCCCTTCTGAGTCACGGACGTCGGCGGGAACCCTCCCTCTCCTGGGTGGACGTCACATGACTTTCCGGGTGGCAAGGGGGCGCGTGCCCGTCACATCGCTTGAGACCTGCTGGGCATGCCCGCGATGTCCGCTGGGCACCCGCGATTGCCCACAATCACGACAGGACCATGGATATGTGTGTGTAAACACACAGATCCATGTCCTTTCAGAAGAGAGGAGACCGATGTGTGTTCACAGTACAGAGGAACACAGATCTGTCACATCCACTTGTGAGTCCCCTCCCCCTACAGTTAGAATCACTCACTAGGGAACATAACCCCTTCCCTGCCAGTCACATTTACACAGTAATCAGTGCAGTTTGGTGTGCCCACTATAGACGCACCACCACTGGTCTAACCACTGCACACTCTATCCAAAAAAGTGCCTTTTGCATACACTGATCATGTTATTTATTTCTCCAGGTCCCCCTCAAACATGAAAATGTTGCAGTTTTCTTCACCACCGATGAATGGGAGTATTATAACGAGCACAAGAACCTCTACAGTGACACCCTTCTAGCAGCTACAGAAACCCCACGATCTGAGCGATTACAACGTAAGTCTTCAAGGGTTAAGAGACGCAATCAGAAGCTGGTAAGGGTATTCCTGCAAAACGGGAGAGAAGAACTTTCACTTCAGATGTACATGTGCTTTACTACGGTCTTCAGTAAAATATCTATCCTATCTATCTATCTATCTATCTATCTATCTATCTATCTATCTATCTATCTATCTATCTATCTATCTATCTATCGTGCCTTGAAAAAGTATAAAACGTAAATGTGTTTTATTGGTATTTTATGTGATAGACGAACACAAAGTGGCACATAATTGTAAAGTAGAAGGAAAATGATTTCCAATTTGTTTGTTTTTTAAAAATATGTGAAAGGTGTGGTGTACATTTTATATTCAGCCCCCATGAGTCAATACAGTGGAACCTCGGTTTAAGAGTAACTTGGTTTGAGAGCGTTTTGATTTGCGAGCAACTTTTTTTAAAATTCTGGCTCAGTTTGCGAATGACGAGCACAATGCAGTACCTCGTTTGGCTTGAGGTACGGGGGGTGCAGGAGCCGAGCAGAGTCGAACATAGGCCTATTGTACCTCATTTGGCCTTAGGGTATGGGGGCCCAGGAGCTGAGCAGGGTTGAACATTGGCCTGCAGTGCCTCATTTGTCCTGAGATACGGGGGCGCAGGAACCAGAGTCAAAGTGTCCTCGGGCCTTTTCGGCCATTCCTAGGCTCTCTGGCGCCCCCAACCTCTGGCCCCATTTGGTATTGCATCCCATTTAAGTCAATGCGAAACAAATTATTTTCGTTTCCATTGACTTCAATGGGAAAACTCGCTTTGATATGCGAGTACTTTGGATTACGAGCATTCTCCTGGAACGGACTATACTCGTAATTCGAGGTTCAACTGTACTTTGTAGAACCGCCTTTCACTGCAATTACAGCTACAAGTCTCTTTGGGTATGTCTCTACCAGCTTTGCACATCTAGAGTGACATTTTGTTTTTTTTGTCCATTTTTCAACAGTGCTTTAGCCATTTTGCAGATTGGTTTAGGCTGGAATTCTACTTTGCGTCTGTGCTGAAAGTTGTTGTAAACTTCAGACATGAGATATGAACAAAGCACATCCCTTTATAATGTGTACTTGTCTCAATTCAGGGCACTAAGTGCAATTTCTGTCTGCTGCTTTGTTCCTCTATCTGCATGAATTACTTCTGATGATTTTTCTAGACACCAAGAGCAAAATGGTGATGGGGGAGGGATCACCAGCTGATTGACCGCCTTAGCTCTGTTCCTGTGTGAAAGGGGTGTTCCTTTCCTCCAATCGGCTCTCAGAGCTGAGCTCTGCAGTGTAGTCATTTCAGTTCTCCGCTGCCCCCCTCTTTTTTGTTTTGTTTTATAAACCTTTGGACGAGCTTTATAAATTCTGGAATCTTTGATGGCTGGTTCACACTCCCGTGGCACGACTCCGGGGGCGACTTTGCAAGTCGCCCTTGCGTCGCTCCTATTAGAACGGTTCCATTCTAATTTGCTGTGACTGCGTCCTTTTGACATGCCTGTATATTCTTTATCTTTTGAGTACTCTAATACAGGACTCGGGCCACCCTCCCCTCTGTTACTCTGTATTGCTTGCTAAAAATTGAAGACTTTTAGAGGGGGTATGCTCTTAGAATAATGCCCAGGGTGTAAGCTTTGCCGGCGTCTGATCGCCTGAAGGTAGCAGCCTATGACCCAAGGTCTATTGATCCTGCCCTGTACTCCTAGTTCTGGAAATACAGTGGGGCAAATAAGTATTTGGTCAGCCACCAATTGTGCAAGTTCTCCCACTTAAAAAGATGAGAGGCCTGTAATTGTCATCATAGGTATACCTTCTCTGAGAGACAAAATGTGGAAACAAATCCAGACAATCACATTGTCTGTTTTCTATAGGGTTGAGATCTGGAGACTGGCTAGGCCACTCCAGGACCTTGAAATGCTTCTTACGAAGCCACTCCTTCGTTGCCCGGGCGGTGTGTTTGGGATCATTGTCATGCTGAAAGACCCAACCATGTTTCATCTTCAATGCCCTTGCTGATGGGAGGAGGTTTGCACTCAAAATCTCACGATACATGGCCCGATCATTACTTCATGTACACGGATCAGTCGTCCTGTTCCCTTTGCAGAGAAACAGCCCCAAAGCATGATGTTGCCACCCCCATGCTTCACAGTAGGTATGTTGTTCTTTGGTTGCAACTCGGCATTCTCTCACCTCCAAACACGACGAGTTGTGTTTCTACCAAACAGTTCTACTTTGTTTTCATCTAACCATATGACATTCTCCCAATCCTCTTCTGGATCATCCAAATGCTCATCCATTTTGTCTCTCATAGTTGAGGTATACCTATGATGACAATTACAGGCCTCTCATCTTTTTAAGTGGGAGAACTTGCACAATTGATACTTTTTTTTCCCCCCACTGTAATAGATAATTTGAAACCCCTTGTTGTGCTAAGTATTGTATTGTTTGTGTCTTACCGGTTATTTTTCACTTTCAACTGTGTTTTAACAGGTCGAACAGTTCTCAAAGAAACAGCCAAGCCGAAACCAAAACGCAGAGGAACTAAAAAAGTGAGAGCGCCGCGAAAAAGTAGGTACATCCGGAAAAAGGACAGGAAGCCTCCCTCACAGGATAACCATACCTCAGAAAATGGTACGGGGTACAAAACTGACGACAGCGAGGAAACCTTCGACCCCCGATTGATGGTGAAGTGCAAAGAGTGTGACCGCAAATTCCAGAACAAGGCGGCCTACTTATCTCATCAAAGAGCACACACCCGGGTGTTTAAATGCAACCTTTGCGACATTTTTCTGTCTAACAGGCAGCTTCTTATCCAGCACAAGAAACAGCATGCTGAAGCGAAGCCGTTCGCTTGTCCCACATGCGGCAAGCATTTTCCCCGCTTGGTTAACCTTGAAGTACACCAGCGATTGCACAGCGGCGAGCGCCCTTTTTCCTGCACCGAATGCAGCAAAGGTTTCTCCTGCCTGGCGAACCTGATTAAACACAGTCGCATTCATACCGGAGAAAAACCATTTACGTGCACCGAGTGCGGCAAATCCTTTGTCAAGAGCTCACATCTGTCGCGTCACAAACGCATTCACACGGGCGAGAAGCCATATACCTGTGAGCATTGCGGCAAGCGCTTTACAAACAAAGAAAATTTGGTGACCCATCGGCGCTATCACACGGGGGAGAAGCCTTACTCGTGCGGCGAGTGCGATAGAAAGTTCTCGTTTAAATCGCACATGATCATCCACCAGCGCGTGCACACGGGCGAGAAGCCGTACACGTGCACGGACTGTGGCCGGGGTTTTGCCGATCGCTCGCACTTGCTTAAGCACATGCGTTGTCACACGGGTGAGAAGCCATACCCTTGTAAACACTGCGGGAGGTGCTTTGCCCGGCGCTCGCACTGCAGCAACCACGAAAAGACGCACATGCGTGAAAAGAAGTTCCAGTGTTCTGATTGTGGAAAGGGGTTTGGGCTGAAGAGCCAGCTGAAGAGGCATTGGAAGACCCACTAAGTATTGGAAATAAGACTCTCTTCTATATGGAGGACTAAAGCAAGGGGAGCTCTTTCCAATAACGTTTAAAGGACCTTGAATTGCTAATCAGAAACCAGTGCTGCTGTGTAAGCACTTCGATCCCAAGGAGTTCAGGATCGAGTAGAAGATCATTGTAACCATGAGGACAGCTCTCGTTTTCCACTATCGGACGTATTGCCATAGAATTTACTTGGGTGAAAAGTAAAAAAACACTAACTCGTACCTTTTTACGTGTAGCGGAAGGCTAAACTTTTTGAAGTTTTGTATGGAGTAGGAAATGGTTGGCAACCATGCTAAGTGCATTCTCAAATTATCCTAGAAAACATTAGGGAGGGATGCAACATTTTGCACTGTCACTGAAACAGGAATAGAAGGGTGAAATCTTTGATGGGGACACTTGTTCTGTACCTTCCAGAGGTTTTAGTCATTGCCTACTGAGGGGGGGTGTCACTCAATTTCATGGTGGGCCGCATCAGTATTATGATTGCCCTCAAAAGGGCCGGTTGTATCTGTAAGATGTCTAGCGCATCCCCTCCCCTTACATTAGATGTCAAGAGCCACCCCACCATCAAGAGTTGAGTTCCCCCCTCTCCCTTACATCACAGTGTACCCCCTTTCCTTATGCTGCTTCTGGGAAGAAGCTGGATGCATTGCTTGAAAGCAAAAAGTACAGGGTCTGGAGTAGGACCAGAGGAGAGCAGCTGGAGGAGAGGTGTGAGGGCCACATGAAATGGCCTGGAGGGCCGGATTCGGCCCACGGGCCTTGTGTTTGCCACCTATGGCCTACTCTATACAAAGGTTTAAAAAAATAGATTTATATATTCTTTAAGTTCGCTAACTGTTTATTGACCTGACTTACTAAGGGCTTGTTTACACTTGCTTTAAAGTGCGGCATTGGACGCGCTTTTCGAAAGCACTCTGAAGAGCAATCAAAGCCCCTGTCGCTAAATAAAATGTGTGAACAGGACTTTAAGGTAACCATTTTGTATGCTTTGCTTAACCACTTCAGCCCCGGACCATTTGGCTGCCCAATGACCGGGCCATTTTTTGCGATTTGGCACTGTGTCGCTTTAACTGACAATTGCGCGGTCGTGCCATGCTGTACCCAAACAAAATTGACATCCTTTTTCCCCCCACAAATAGAGCTTTCTTTTGGGGTTATAAGATCACCTCTGCAATTTTTTTTTTTTTTGTGCTATAAACGAAAGAACAACATCCATTTTGGGGGGGGAAACTATTTTGTAATTTTTTTGCTATAAAAAAAAATCCCAATTTTAAGAAAAAATTTCCCTCAGTTTAGCCCGATATGTATTCTACATATTTTTGGTAAACAAATTGCGTATATTCATTGGTTTGTGCAAAAGTTATAGCGTCTACTAAATGGGGGATATTTTTTTTTTTTTTAACTAGTAATGGCGGTGATCTGTGTGTGGGATGTGTGTTTTTTTTTTTTTTTTTTTTTTTTGTGTGTTTTTTTTTTGGACTGCAACATTACGGCGGACCCATCGGACACTTTTGACACATTTTTGAGGCCATTGGCATTTATACAGCGATCAGTGATATAAAAATGCGCTGATTACTGTAACAATGTCACTGGCAGTGAAAGGGGTTAAATGTGTTCCCTAATGTCTGTTCTAACTGTAGGGGGGGATGGGACTGACTAGGAGAAGAGACTTATCAGTGTTCATACATAGTATGAGAACACGATCAGTCCCCTCGCCATTGAGAGAATCGTGCTGTGTGTGCATAAAGTCCGGGGACACGCCGGCGCCGCCTTGTACAGCTACGATGGCTCACGCAGGGGGCCAGCCTGCTGCAGTATAACTGCAGCGCTGGTCCAGAAGCAGTTAAAACATAGTTACATAGTTAGTCAGGTTGAAAAAAGACACAAGTCCATCCAGTTCAACCATAAAAAAAATAAAACAAAGTAAAACACAGTACATCCTCCCATACACCCAACTCCATACCCACAGTTGATCCAGAGGAAGGCAAAAAACCCCAGCAGAGCGATGATCCAATTTGCTACCGGAGGGGAAAAAATTCCTTCCTGATCCCCCGAGAGGCAATCGGATTTACCCCGGAACAACTTTACCTACAAAACTTAGTACTCAGTTATATTATGTGCATTTAGGAAAGAATCCAGGCCTCTCTTAAAGCAATCTACTGAGCTGGCCAGAACCACCTCTGGAGGGAGTCTGTTTCAAAACAAAAATGAAGCACCAAATAAGCATAGAGTATAAAGCCTCCCTAGAAGTCTATAAATGCTTACTACTCGTACCTGAAGTTTTTTAGGGGTCTTTATTGAGCCTTTGCTTTGGCGGTATTGCAAGTATGAGATAACCCAGAATGCACTGGGAAACCAACAAGCGAACCGGAAGTCACTTCCAGTATCGTGTGTGTATATATGGTGGAAGTGTCTGGTGCAGACGTCACATCTGGTGGGCGGGGTCCAAGCCAGAGCAACTAGCAGACGGCACACGTGGTGTGCACATGGGAGCACTATAGTGGAAGGTGAGCAGGGACCGAGGAGAGGACTGAGTGGCAGAGGATCAGCAGAGCTGGGGGGCAAGAGCGGGAGAAACAAGCAATGTCACACGTAGTGCGTAGCGTGAGAGGTGAGTGCAAACCAGAGCTTGCCGGGGATTAGCAAAGCTGGTGGTACTAATGAGCAGGGGATCTGCTGAACGAGGGTACTACGGAGCTGGGGTTTCACTGGGCCCCTTTAAAACAAATAGAAAATCACCACTCTGGGCATTTGCCAAACTTTAAAAAAGCATTACCGAATGAAAATCAAACTAGCATGTTGAAGTGGTAGGTGCTTTAACCACTTAAGGACCACCGCATGTACATTTACTTCGGCAAAATGGCACGTACAGGCACATTGGCGTACCTGTACGTCCCTGCCTAGACGTGGGTCGGTACATGCGGCGGTTCCCGTGGCTGTGGAAGTGATCCGTGCTGAGGGGGCGACTGTTAGTTTTTGTCCGCCCCCTCCGGATCGCTCCCAACCAATGCGCGCGCTCCCCCGTGTGTCACTTCCTTTGCCTGTATAAACACAGGAAGGTGCAGGTGATGTAATCTCTCTTCTCGGCGGTATTTTCAACCGCCGCTGAGGAGAGAAGACATCACACAGTGAGTCTGCACAACACTACACTGACACCAGGACACATAGGCACATTTAACCCCCCCCGATTACCCCACTCCTCCCCCCTGTCACAGTGTCACTGAATGCAGTGATCATATATGTACTGATCACTGCATTTAGTGTCAGTGTGAAAGTTACTGTGACAGGCAGTTAGTGTTAGGTCCAGGGTAGCCCCCGTACCCCCCCCCCCCCCAATAAAGGTTTAACCCCTTGATCACTGCCCTAGTTAACCCTTTCACCCCCTATTGCCAGAGTCACTAAGCGATCATTTTTCTGTAAATGTCGCTGTTGCCGCTAGGTAGCTAATTATTTTTTTATTGCGATTTATTTTTTATTTTTTTATAACTAAAGACTTGTGGCTGAATATATTTTGGCCTAAATGTTTGACTAAAATTTAGTTTATTAGATTTCTCTTATAACAAAAAGTAAAAAATATTGTTTTTTTTTCAAAAATGTCGCTATATTTTTGTATATAGCGCAAAAAATTAAAATTGCAGAGGCGATCAAATACCATCAAAAGAAAGCTCTATTTGTGGGAAGAAAAAAACGCAAATTTTGTTTGGGAGCCACGTCGCACGACCGCGCAAATTGTCTGTTAAAGCGACGCAGTGCCGAATTGTAAAAACGCCTTTGGTCATTTAGCAGCATATTGGTCCGGTCCTTAAGTGGTTAATGTGTGTTAAAGGTGAAGCAAGTGTAAACAAGCTCTGACTCTGCTGAAATTTTTTCTTTTAGAGACGTAAAAAAAAAAACTACTTTGGATTGTTAACTGTACAATGGTCAAAATTAGGCCTTTAAATCAGGGGTCTCAAACGGCAGCCCTCCAGCTGTGGCGAAACTACATGTCCCATGAGGCATTACAAGGCTGACAGTTACAAGCGTGACTCCCACAGGTAGAGGCATGATGGGATTTGTAGTTTTGCAACAGCTGGAGGACCGCCAGTTTGAGACCCCTGCTTTAAATGCATGTACTGTGCATGACTTACCTGCTAGGGACTCCTGTCCTTCGTACAGCGTTACTCCTCCCCACCTTAATCATGTGACTGGATAGCAAAGAGAGAAGCTGCCGACTCCTGAGCTCATCTCTTTGCTATTCTGCTCTCTCCTCTCAGTAACTTCTTGCACTGCAGCAGGAATAGATTCCTTGTGCTGCTTCCCCATCGTGAGCTTTATTCTACAGGGAATGCAAAAGGCTGACGCCAAGTCAATTCGGGTGCAAACACTGCTTGCATTAAAAAATAAATAAATGCATTGAAATATGTATTAATGATTACATACGTGCATTATGTTATGTTTGCAACCTGGGGTGAAGAGAAGAACCCGGTGTAAGCTCGTCACACTTTGGAGCTTACAGAGGGCTGAGAACTCTCCGACTGTTTCATGTTTTCACACGGGGTGCCTAAGCAGCCCAGCCAATTGCCAAGTACATGTGGTGTTGCATGATAGGAAGAGGGATGAGTTGCATATTTTTTATGGGATAATACAGTATGGGACACAAGCTCTGTGATCATTATGACTGGGTCATGTGCAGCTACTTTCAGGTGATTGGACACACTGGCAAAAAAAAAAAGGTTGGCAGGAACAACCACCCCTTACTCCTAGCTATCTGCAGTTTCTGCTAGTACCCTTAGGTCAGGGCTTGGAATCTAGGAGCCAGCTAAAAAAGTTAGGAGCCAGGAACGTGCCCCTTCCCGCCGAGCTCTCGTGCAGAAGCGAACGCAAACGTGCGCCCATTTATGAAAGCAGTGTTCAAACCACACATGTGCGGAATGGCCGTGATTGGTAGAGCGAGAGCAATAATTCTAGCCCTAGACCTCCTCTGTAACTCAAAACATGCAACCTGTAGAAATTTTTTTAAATGTCACCTATGGAGAGTTTAAAGGGTAAAAGTCGCCATTCCACGAGCGGACGCAATTTTGAAGAGTGACATGTTGGGTATCAATTTACTCACTGTAACATTATCTTTCACAATATAAAAACAAATTGAGCTAATTTTACTGGTGTCTTATTTTTTTAATTAAAGTGTATTTTCTGTTTCCCAAAAAAGTGCGCTTGTAAGACCACTGTGCAAATACGATGTCAAAGTATTGCAACTACTGCCATTTTATTCTCTAGGGCTTTAGAATAAAAAATATATATAATTATAGGGAAGGAGATGGCAGTAAAAACACAGGGGAAGCTCCATTAGCATTTATGGTTGTCTTGTCATACCAACGACCACCACAAGATGGCACCATATCACAGAAGGAAGCATAGGCCTGCAGAAGGCCAAAAAGCCGCAACCTCAATTACGGGGCGGCGTGGCCCAACACGATCGCGTGGGGGGTGGCACCGAGACTCAGGATACCCCAGCTGTGCTGCCACAGGCACCAGGTCGCTAATTCTAGTCACAATGGTGACCTAGCGCCCAGGATTTGTCGAACCCTGCCTTAGGTGATGGACCTCTTCTCTCTGGTAAAAGCTTACTTTTATCATTTTAAAGATATAGAAGGAAAACACAATGGGAGAAGGATATCCCACTGAGCTGATACTTCTACCAAGATTCCTCCTACACCAGTGGTCTCCAAACTGCAGCTCTGGGCCAGATGTGGCCCTAGGCTTGCCTCTGGCCCTTGGGGCGCTATTCCATCCACAACTGACACTTATGATGGGGCACTATTCCTCCCACTGACCCCAAGGGTGGGGTGCTATTACTACCACTGATATCAACAAATTCCCTCCACTAAAATCAATTATGGGGTATTGTTTACTTCCACTGACACTTGGGCATTTTCTACTCCCACCGTCTGGCCCCCCCTATAAGGTCTGAAGGACACTAAACTGGTCCTTCCTTTATAAAGTTCTACACCATAGCTATTGCACCTCATAATGTGGCATGGGGATTAGTTGACTCCTCTGCAGAGCCATAGAGGGACCATACCCTCAGCCTGCTGCATGGAAGAAGCAGGGCCAACCTGTAACGTTGCTGCCATGCACTGGATTCTGCTGCAAGTTCTCGCCTTGCCACATAAGGCAATGCTTGGGGTTCAGACTGCTTTCCAGGGACAGGATCGGCCAGAGGCAGAACCCTATCCCTGAAATCCAGGGTATCCCTATCCTGGAGGTCAAAGCAATGAGGGCACTTGGTGGGTGGGAGGAGCCAGGAGCACCAGCAGGGGGGACCCAAAAGGAAGAAGATCGGGGCTGCTCTGTGCAAAACAACTGCACAGAGCAGGCAAGTATGACATGCTTAGGGTTGGTTTTTGTTTTTTTCCTTTTAGAATCACTTTAAAAGAGCCTGTGTCCCATACTGTATGACTAGGAAAATAGGATTTTTGTCTTACCAATAAAAACCATTTCTTGGAGTTGCGGTAAGGAACACGGGTCCCTCTTCCCGTTCTTATAATCTCCCTGTTGCTGGCTACATACACCATACAATTTCCTTATTTAATTTAATTTACTTTAGATTTACCTTCAACTATGTAGTGCCGGGCCGGCCTGGTTGCATACAAATGGAAAGTGTTTAGATTTACCAAAACCATATAGGAAATTTGTACAATGTATTGCCAGCCTTAAGGCCCATACACATGATTGGATTTTCCACCGGGAATTGTGTGATAGCAGGGTTTTGTTGCAAAATCTGACCGGTTGTATGCTCCATCGGACAATTGTCGGATTTTGCGACAACAAATGTGGGATAGCATGCTTTAAAATTTTCCGAAAAACAAATGTGTGATGTTGGATTATCCGATCCTGTGTACAGAAGTCAGACGGAAAACAAAGTACAAACACGCATGCTCCGAAGCAATGCTAACCCTACCACAACATTATCAGAAGCTGCCCAAAGGGTGGCGCTAAAAGGCTAAAAAAAAAAACATGTAGTTTCGTATTTGTTGGCTGACAAAGTTTTGCCGTTTTTGTAGGCAAAACAAGTACACGGCCAACGCCCTTCGGACAAAATTCCTTTGTCCGATGGAAATCCGATCGCATGTATTTTTAAGTGTCTAATCACCTGAAGGTATCTGCGAATAACCCAGGCATAATGATTAAAGGCGAAGTTCACCTTTTTAGAACATGTTCCAGCAGCTGCAGCCAGGCAAATCATAATGGCTGTTTTTATTTTTTCCCAGATTCAGACCATATCTACAGTATTATGAAAATGGAGAGAAGGAACAATTGCTAAGAGTAGAAATTGATGGTCGGACTTTGAGGCATGGAAACACCATGGGCCGGATTTATAAAGCTTTACGCCGGCGTATCTGGAGATATGCCGACGTAAGTACAAATATGCGCCATCGCATCTTTATGCCGATTCTCAAAGCAAGACACGCGGAAAAACATGGCTTCAGTCGTCCGACGTGACTTGCCTAGACCGGCGTATCGTGGGCGCATAGTTACGCTGGACGCATTTGGCGTTCCCATAAAAAATATGCAAATGAGTAAGATACGCCGATTCATGAACGTAGATGCGGCAGTTACGCGGTTTTGCGTAAGGGTTACGTCCGGCGTAAAGTTATTCCGCCATATAGGTGGCGCATCCTATGCAAAGGTATGGACGTCAGAAAAGCCATAGTTTTTCCGTCGTTTACGTAAGTCGTACGTGAATGGGGCTGTGCGTAATTTAGGCATTCTATCTGACGTGATTCTGAGCATGCGCACTGGGATACGTCCACGGACGGTGTATGCGCTGTTCGTTTGGCACCTCGTTTGCATGGGGTCACGGTCCATTATAATACTACTTTGATTTACGTGGGCTTACGCCGGCCCATTTACGTTACGCCGCCGTAACTTAGGGAGGAAGTGCTTTGTGAATACAGCACTTGCCTCTCTAACTTGTGGCGGCGTAGTATAAAGACGATGTGCTGCGCCCGCACAAAGATAAGCCGCTCTACCTGAATCAAGCCCCATAAATAGAAATATATTTATTTTTCTAAACTTCCCATGGGCCTATAGAACATGACTATTTTAACCACTTAAGGACCGCCTACTGCACATTTACGTCGGC
Source organism: Rana kukunoris (assembly GCA_029574335.1). Classification (NCBI taxonomy): domain Eukaryota; kingdom Metazoa; phylum Chordata; class Amphibia; order Anura; family Ranidae; genus Rana; species Rana kukunoris. Next base: position 183,748,997 of record CM056056.1, read on the forward strand.
AGAATGGCACAGCTGGGCACATCAACGTATATATACGTTGATTTTAGTACCCAGCCGTGGGTCGCGGGCGTGCGCCCGCGACCCGGTCTGAAGCTCCGGGACCGCCGGATTCGCGGACCCGATCGCCGTTGGAGTGCGGCGATCCGTCCCTGGAGCGGAAGAACGGGGAGAGCCGTGTGTACACACGGCTTCCCCGTGCTTCTCTGTGGCCGCAGCATCGATCACGTCATCCCTGTAATAGGGGGACGCGATCGATGACGTCACACCTACAGCCACACCCCCCTACAGTTGTAAACAAACACACTAGGTCACACATCCCCTACAGCGCCACCTGTGGTTAACTCCCAAACTGCAGCTGTCATTTCCACAGTAAACAATGCAATTTAAATGCATTTTTTGCTGTGAAAATGACAATTGTCCCAAAAATGTGTCAAAATTGTCCGAAGTGTCCGCCATAATGTCGCAGTCATGAAAAAAATCGCTGATCGCCGCTATTAGTAGTAAAAAAAAAAAAATTAATAAAAATGCAATAAAACTATCCTTTATTTTGTAAACGCTATAAATTTTGCGAAAACCGACCGATAAACGCTTATTGCGATTTTTTTTTACCAAAAATACGTAGAAGAATACGTATCGGCCTAAACTGAGGAAAAAAAATGTTTTTTTATATATTTTTGGGGGATATTTATTATAGAAAAAAGTAAAAAATATTGCATTTTTTTTTAAAATTGACGCTCTATTTTTGTTAATAGCGCAAAAAATAAAAACCGCAGAGGTGATCAAATACCACCAAAAGAAAGCTCTATTTGTGGGAAAAAAAGGACGCCAATTTTGTTTGGGAGCCACGTCGCGCAATTGTCAGTTAAAACGAAGCAGTGCCGAATCGCAAAAAGGGGCAAGGTCCTTTACCTACATTTTGGTCCGGGTCTTAAGTGGTTAACAAGATTTTTTTTATTTTTATACCTGAAATAATTAAAGTAGCACTCTTGACTTTTTTTTTTTTTTGCTTGGGCTATAGTTGAAAATGGTTGTATATACATCCTACTTATGAAGTGATTGTAAACGATCACCTTGTAAAATAACCCATTCAGTTTACCCACTTCACATCCAATGACGTTATCGACTTTGAAAGGGGATATCTGAATGATGGGTGTACCTACAGGCATCATTCAGATATCGTTCTTTTAGAGCCAGTGCTTCCCTACAGCAGTGTTTCACAACTCCAGTCCTCAAGGCGCCCCAACAGGTCATGTTTTCAGGCTTTCCATTACTTTGCACAGGTGATTTGATCAGTTTCACTGCCTTAGTAATCACCACAGCCATTTCATCTGAGGGGAATCCTGAAAACTAGGGTTGTCCCGATACTAGTATCGGTATCGATGCCGAGTATTTGCCGATACTGAAATAGAATACTTCCCCCCCATATTGCAGCGATGCGTCCCTCATACCTTTTTAGATATGCTGACGCTGCCGCATACCGCCGTATCCCCCTGCACAATCGCATAGCACACATTACAAGCATTCATTCTGAATACTTGTAAATGGCCGTGTATTGACACTCCCCTTCTCCGGATTGGAGGGATCCCTCCAATCCCGAGCAAGGGGGAGTGTCTATGCACAAATCCGCGTAAAGACACTCCCCCTTGCGTGGGATTGGACGGATCCCTCCAATCCGGAGAAGGGGAGTTTTAATACACGGAGTGCGGCCATTTACAAGTTTTTAGAATGAAAGCTTGTAATGCGCTACGCGATTGTGCAGGGGATACGGCGATATGCGGCAGAGGCGGCATCAGCATATCTAAAAGGTATGAGGGACACATCGCTGCAATATGGAGGACATACATGGCTGCCTATGGGGGACATACATGGCTGCATATGGGGGACATACATGGCTGCATATGTGGGGGACATACATGGCTGCATATGTGGGGGGACATACATGACTGCAATATGTGGGGGACATACATGACTGCAATATGTGGGGGACATACATGACTGCAATATGTGGGGGACATGGCTGCATTTGTGGGGGGACATGGCTGCATTTGGGGACACATTTAAAAAAAGTATCGGTATTCGGTATCGGCGACTACTTGAAAAAAAGTATCGGTACTTGTACTCGGTCCTAAAAAAGAGGCATCGGGACAACCCTACTGAAAACATGACCTGTTGGGGCACGTTAGAGCGAGAGCTAGAATTCTAGCACTAGACCTATTCTGTATCTCTAAACATGTAACCTGTAAAAAAAAAAAATTAAGTACCGAAGTTTGGCGCCATTACATAAATGTGCACAATTTCAAAGTGTGACATGTTGGGTATCTTTTTACTCGATGTAACATCATCTTTCACAAAAAAAAAAATGGGCTAACTTTACTGTTTTATGCATTTAAAAAAAAAAAAATATATATATATATATATATATATATATATCCCCTCCCCAAAAAAAAAACATGTTTGAAAAATGACTGCGCAAATACTGTGTGAGATTAAAAAGTTGCAACGGCCACCATCTCTAGGGTCTCTACTTAGAACATAATGTTTAGGGATCCTGAGTAATTTTCTAGCATAAAAAAAGATGATTTACTTAGGAGCGAAGTGTCAGAACTGGCCTGGGTAGCAAGTGGTTAAAATAGAAAAGAAAGGCAAAACAATTTGTATAGAAAAAAAAAAAAAAATATATATATATATATATATATACATTTTATTTTTTATAAGTGATCAAATTCCCTCTGTTCTCAGCTGCATAAGAGCTGGGGGAGGAGAAGCAACAGCACACCAATCTTCCTGGTGAATGGCTGTGCAGCAGAGGCGTGTCAGGGCAAGTCAGATCATTGGAGGAGAGCACATACAGTTTTTAGCTGAGCTAAAGAACTGACCACGATGTGTTCTGCTTAGTGTGGTCAGTTTTTAATAGGAAAGTAGAAGGACTGGCAGGATCACCAGTGATTTCATACGAAGGAAACAATACAAAGAGAACAGGATACTTTCTCATACAGGTACATGGTACAGCAGGCACATATCAGGAATATATGAAGGGTCGGGGTAATAAATATTTTAAGTGCACCTATTTCCTTGTTCTGCATTAGCAAAGCAGAAACTTACGTTAAAGGACAACGTAACTTTAAATAAAGTTATCAATGAAAAGTTTCCCGCCTCAGTGTCACCCACACACCTAAATACTTGCCTTAAGCCCACCATACAGATCCTCATTGAGCAGCCCAGTCCTTCGCCACACAGACTTGGCAAGAAACAACATCGCAGGTGGGTCCTGTGCCTACTGCATATCACATGCCTACTGCAGCTCTGTGCATTCCTACGGCTGACCTGTAGTCTGTTGCAAGGCTGGAGCCTGTCATGTGTAAAGACCATTCTTGGAAATGAATGAGGCCGCAATGCTCATGCGTAGTGAGGATAGGTCTCAACCAGAACTTTTTTCTGCAAAGTGTGCGGCGCCACACAGGACTCCACAGTGAAGAATTTCTGATTTAAAATCCGATGTGAGCTCTTGAATGGAAATTCCAACCGTGTGTATCCTCAATTTGACTTTTGCTGTCGGAATTTCTGCCAACAAAAAATTTGAATTTTCGGACGGAAAAAAATCATATCGCAAAATTTGATCGTCTGTAGCAATTCCGACGCATTCTCGGAAACAATTTGACGCATGCACGGAAGCATTGAGCTCCTATTTCTCTGTGTGTCGTAGTGTTGTACGTCACTCCGTTCTTGCACCGTGTGCATGCAAGCCAAGCTTGAGCGGAATTCCGTCAGAAAAACTATCCAAGGTTTTTCCGACGGAAAATCCGATCGTGTGTATGTGGCATTACAGGGAGAGAACCATCTGCCAGAGCTCTGACATACCTCAGTTGAAGCCTTATGTATGTGTTATTATGAAGAGATTGGAGTTGGGCCCCTATTACATGGGCGCCTCCATGAAGTGGGATCCGCTTGCTCAGCGGGGGATCTCTCTTAGCTGAGCAGGCGGATGACAGGTCCACTCCGCAGCCCGCTCTTGTCTATGGGGCAATCAGATGGAAACTGACCACCTGTCGGTTTCCATCCGATCCATCAGATGGGGAATAGGTCTCTGGACAGAATCAGATGGCGCTGAGTGTCAGTGGACACGTATCTTCTGACGCCCCCCGCTCCATAGCAGAGACTGGAGGATCCTATTAGGTCTACCTGAAAAACTGACATTGGATCAGATCGCCGGTGTGAAAGGGGCCATACACTATACAGCCAAAAGTAGAGTACATCTTGTGGTGAACCCTCTGTTTTCACTCTGGTGAAGTCTTCTCTTGATTGTTGACTTTGACACACATACACCTACCTCCTGGAGAGTGTTCTTGATCTGGCCAACTGTTGTAAAGGGTGTTTTCTTCACCAGGGAATGAATTCTTAGGTCATCGACCACAGTTGTTTTCCGTGGTCTTCCGGGTCTTTTGGTGTTGTTGAGCTCGCTGGTGCATTCTTTCTTTTTAAGGATGTTCCAAACAGATGATTTGGCCACACCTAATGTTTTTGCTATCTTTCTGATGGGGTTGTTTATTTTTGTTTTGTTTTTCAGCCTAATGATGGCTTGCTTCACTGATGGTGACAGCTCTTTGAATTTCATATTGAGAGTTGACAGCAACAGATTCCAAATGCAAATGGCACACTTGAAATGAACTCTGGACCTTTTATCTGCTCCTTGTAAATGGGATAATGAGGGAATAACACACACCTAGCCATGGAACAGCTGAGCAGCCAATTGTAACGGAACCCCTAATGGGACAGGGGTTAACGCCATTTTAAGATATTCCATTCCGAACCCAAGACAGCTTATCGACACTCCACAATCCGGCGAACACGACCCATATGGATCTCACCAGAAACGAGACACACAGCTCTGTTCTCTGGTTCAAAATGAATAGATAATTTTTATTGAGAAGGCAGGCTCTTATATACACACAAAAAGAATACTGCAGTAATCAAATGGACAATGACATGCTCCACCCACAACATAATACAATGGTTCCTAACGAGCCCCCCTCAATACACATTCCTTTAGTAGACATAATCTACATGAGCTAATTAACTACAGCTGACAAGTCAGACATCTGACCTTTATTAGACTGTGCTACCTCACAACCTACATCTATCATCAATAGAACTTCCACACAATACAGTGTCAATTAGAATAACACAATGAAAGGTTCTTAGGAGCCATACTAAGGTTCATTTACATCACAGTAGCAGATGACATTAACCCCTAACAGTCTATGTTCGCACATTGAATGAGTCACACTTTCAATTGACCTGTTGGGTCCAGAATCAACAAATAGTAATATTTCAAGACATCCTGGAATACATTGTGAATTATCATTACTGCCCCATCTCATGTAGTCCAAGATATCATTTCTCAGTCATCCTATGCCCCTAGTGGACATAGGATGACTTTAGACACAAGAGTCATCGGTGAAGCTGAAACAGGAGTACCCCACACCCTTCAAGAGCCTCTGGGTCCCACGGGTCATTCTGTTTTGATCCCTTAAAAAGCGGGAGGCACATAAACAAACTTGGAATTTCCTACACCATTCACCTGATTTGTATGCAAATACCCTAACATTAAAGCTGAAAGTCTGCAGTTAAAGCATCTTGTTTGTTTCATTTAAAATCCATTCTGGTGGTGTATAGAGCCAAAAATATTAGGATTGTGTTGATGCCCCAATATTTATGGACCTGACTGTATGTAGACATTTAACCATCACACCTATATGAGGTTGTTGGGCATCCCATTCTAAAACTCATTAGGCATTAATATGGAGTTATGCCTGTGTTCCCGGCCTCTTTCTTTTTGTAGGCCAGTCGAGGTCTTCCAAGTTCCAAGTACATATTTCGGTATTCCAATTCCTCCCAAAGATATTGAGTTGGGTTAAGGCCAGGGAATCTTTTTGACCAAACCATGTCTTTATGGCTTTATACACAGGACGGGCACACCATCATGCTGGGACAGAAAACGGGGCCTTCACCGCATTGTTGCCACAAGGTTGGAAGTGAAAAATTGTCGAAAAAAAATATATTTTTAAATCTGGTGTCAACCCACCATTGTTTGTTCTAGCACCTTCTGTTACATTAAAAAAAGGAAAAAATCACTACAGGCTGTAGTTACTAACCTTAATGTACAAAGGTACACACAGTATTTGGATTCAAAGATACCAAAAATGTAATGTTCTCTCTATTATGGGAAACTATTTTTTTATATTTCCCCTATCTGTGTACAGTTTTTCAGCCAACCCAGAGGTCGTATTTGGATATAAAACATCAATTTTGGGTATAAATAATGCCATTCAATCCTCTTTTGTATATATGGTTGTAATGTATTCTAGTATTTTCATGAACAATTGTATGTAAATACAGATTTCTGTCCGTACTTTTCAAAGTTTAGAGCCTAAAAAATGAATTGACACTAACGGAATGAATTTTGTGATGTTTTTCACAACTATGCAAGCTAAAGCTGCTCCATCTGTAAACCAACTGAGATATGTGACAATGATAAAACTTTCTTGTACAGCATAGTACTAAGTTAGCTGTCATATTAGGTGATAAAGGGGACCTGTATTATTTTGTTGTATTAAAGGATAGAAAATCTACTGTGTATTGGAAAAGATCTCCTTTTTTATTATGTCTATTTTATTATAATTGTTTTTCTTATAACACTGATGCTTTTTCATTAACCACTTCAGCCCTGGAAGGTTTTACCCCCTTAAAGACCAGGACAGCCCAGGTTCCTCCTTTTCTAAGGTCCCCCGGTGGTGCTCCTGGCGCCTCCTCTTCATTGGGTGTCCCCAGGAAGAGCCAATTTATCTGGGGGGGGCACGAGTCCCGCTGCTATGTCCATTAACACAGACAGCAGGACTCTGCCCCACCCCTGGCTCTGGTATCACTGGATTTGATAGACAGCAGTGAGAGCCAATGGCTCCTGCTGCTATCAATCTATGCGATAAGGACCCGAGACAGCAGCTGAAGCCCTTGGGCTTGTGCACATCGCTGGAATAATTGGTTGCTAGGACTGCATTGCATCCTAACAACCAGTCAGTGTACTGGAGCAGCTCCCACTCTCCATCCAGTGCTGTGCTGCCTTGTCTATATTCCCATTACACACATTCCTGAAAACAAGGCTCATCAGTAGTGGGTACTGTAGTGACTACCAGATGGATACTGGAAACCTCACAGATAAATGCACAAATTCGTTAGCACACCAAGCAGTGTTGGCTGGTGCTCAATATTTTTTTTTCGGGGGGGACAGCAAACAAGCCTGGCACCCGCACTCGCACTACAACCCCTCCTCTCTGACAGGAAGGCGACAATCCATGGCATTACCTTAAGAAGACAATGACAAGGTGGTGTTGGATCTGGGGTAGGGCTCCTGGAAGCTGGAAGAGGCTGGTGCTGCCCCTCTGTCCCTTCACCTGCTTCAGCTTGCCTGGGCCATTGCTTCTTTTTCCGACCAAACAGGAAGTGGGTCCTAAGACCCAATTGGCCAGGGAGTTTTAGGACCCTGGCCAATTGGGCCTCAGGACCTGCTTCCTGCTTGGCCAGAAGGAGAAGCAGGAAGACATTAGAGAATATTAATTTGCTAATGGAAAACATACAATTGGTCAGACTTTTAAGGCATGGAAACAATGGAGAAGTATAAAAAAAACTGTATTTATTGAAAAAAGTACATAGTATAGTAACAGTGTTCAAAGGTAAAAATTATACAGTTTCCTCTCTAATTTACGGACATGGCATTGTGAGTGCTTCCTTTCATCCTTTTCCGTTAATTCACTAATGTCACACAACTGGGTGTGCTTGGGGCAGAGGGCTCTGCGGCCTGACCCCACCACTTTTGAAGCCAATTAGAGCCTCACAAAAAACCACATTGCAATCCATGCGCCCGGCACCCTGCATGGAGATCAGGCCCAGGCGCTTATGGGGGGGCGGTTGGTCAGCGCCCCTAATGGAGCAGCCGCCACTGACACCAAGGATCTTCAAATGCCAGACGAAGGGGTCCTGCATGGTTCCGAAACATTGCACTTGTCCTTGTGATGTGATCTTTCTACAATAAAAGCCTTTGGACAATATTTGAGGATCCTTTGTGTGCTGGCGAATTATGAATATCTATCAGTGCTGCGCTGCCTCGTCTGCTGAGGGGAGGAACTGGCTCCTAAATGGCGTGGTGGGTCTGCATAGGACAGTGATTCCGTCCGGATCCAGACCGTGGTCCGCCATTTTGTGAAGCATGGTCTCTCACATCTAATTTATGTATGCTTTTTTTCAAGTTAGGGGATTACCCTGTACTGGGGAAGTGAGCGCTATATTGAGAAACCTAAATGGCTGTCCTGGACACAGCAGATAGCGCTATTACCTTTTATTAAACACTCCTTACAAGTGAATAATCTTGTTACAGGAGTAGCTTTAGAAAAAAAATAAGTCTGTGTCCAAGGAAAAAATTATACCCCACAGAACTTGCTCTAGAGAAAAACCGAAGCTTTACTGTTATACACTGGGCAAGCAAAGGAAACTTTTTTACATATGAATTGTCCTATAAAAGTTCACTGTGACTGTAAATATGTTCAGATTTGCCGTTATGTTATAAGGAAGTCATTTCATGATTAAAGCATAATTCTAACCAGAAATAACAAGACAAAATGAATAGGCCAGTAAAAGATTGAGTAAAAAAAAAAGGCAGTATTTGCTGCAATATTCAGCTTCGAAACCAAAAGTACCTTTTTTTTCTACCACTAGATGTCCTCACTCTGTTGACCAGCATCATTAAACCCACTACTTTTGAGCCCAGGTCATCCCTGACCTACCCCAGTCAGTGATTGAACAGAGATAGGAGAAGCAGCATAGCGATGAGCTCATCACTCTTTCAGACTTCTTTCTCCATCTATTAGCATGCTTCTTGTCAGCACATTAACTGATTGGCTCCTTGTGCTGATTCTTTCTCTCACACTTGAGCTGTAAAATTCAGGTACATTATTTGCATCTACAAAATAAATGTAATCATACAATTTAATGCAGTTTAATGTCTTTTATATTTGCCTAGAATTCAGCTTTAGGCTGGGATCACACTGCTGGGATGTCAGACATTGCATGTGATTCGCACCCCACTGCTGTGCAAATCACATGGGATTTCTGTGCGATGCAAATTCAGGCATACATATTGGTATGCGATATGAAAACCGATCTGGGGGGTCATTAACTTTGTTTTGACACCTGCAGCGGTTGGCATAGGGGAGTGTGAATCGCCAGTGGTTGGTGACATGCGATGCAGGAACCCGTACTGGATTTGCATGGGTTCTCACATGGCAGCAGTGTGAACCAAGCCTTAAAGCTGAAGTTTAGCGATTTGTTTTAAATAGCACGAGGGACAGTACTTACATGAATTAAGAGTGTCCCATGTGCTGATGGCTTTTGTGTTCCTTGAAATCTTCTGCCCCCAGGATGCCTCCATAGCTGTGATCTTCCAGCACTGCGGGGCCTAATGTATGTAATTGAACAAGTATGCAATAAAAGTGAAGACTATGGCCCCCACTTTCTGCCCTTCTTTTCCATTCATAGAAGCCCTACTATTGGTTCCTGCAATGAAGACCAATCTCCCATCATGGATTGATGTAAAAAGGGGGGGTTATAAAGAGGGCAGAGCACACCATTGTGGAGGGAGGGGGGGGGGCTTATGGTATGAGAGCGGTTAGTGCTGTAGGGGGTTATTGTAAATGGGGACGGTGCTGTGGGGGCATTGTGAAGAGGACAGAGCACACCACCGAAAGGGATGGGAGTGCAGTGGGAGGGGGGAGGTTATGTGAAGCGGGCAGTGCTGTGGGCAATGATGTGGGGTAGTGCTGTGGGGGAGGGTGATGTGAAGCGGGCAATGATGTAAAAAGGGGCGGTTCTGGAGGGGGTGATGTGAAGTGGGCTGTGCACACTACTGTGGGGGGGATTTATGATGTGAGGGAGGGCAGTGCTGTAGGAGGGTAATGTAAGGGGGGCAGTGCACCAGGGGGGTGATGTTAAAGGGGTTGTAAAGGTTACCTTAGTGCAGTCCTCCTTCACTTACATTCATCCTTTGATTTTGCTTTTAAATGTCTTCCTTCTTTTTTCTTCTGAGAAATCCTCATTTCCTGTTGTTCTGTCTGTAACTCCACACAGTAATGCGAGTCTTTCTCCCTGGTGTGGAGTGTCGTGCTTGACCCCTCCCCTGGAATACAGGAGAGTCAGGACGCTCTCTACGTTGTAAATAGAGAAAGAAGCTGTGTGTTAGTGGGCATCCTGATTCTTTTGTATTCCAGGGGAGGGGTCAAGCACGACACTCCACACAAGGGAGAAAGACTTGCATTACTGTGTGAAGTTACAGACAGAAGAACAGGAAGTCAGAAGAAATAAGGACATTTAAAAGCAAAATCGAAGGATGAGGTAAGTGAAGGAGAACTGCACCAAGTTAAAGGAAGCCACTTAGGATTTTCTTTTTTACCTTTACAACCTCTTTAAGGGGGCAGTGCTGTGTGTCTGTGGGGGGTGGTGATGTGAAGGGGGCAGAGCACACTACTGGGGGGATTTATGGTGTGAGGGAGGGCAGTGTTTACCAAAACGTTATGGCTTATGGGTGTATAAAGTTTCTCATTAAAAATGACATTTAAAAGTGGGAGGATATCTTAGGCGGCAAGTCAACTTTAGGGATAATGTGCTGAAAGCAGAAAAATGAGTAGGCGTAATTCTAAGGGCTAGACGACTGGGTCAAACTATCACCAAAACTGAAGCTCTTGAGCAATGTTCCTGGTCTACCGTGGTCAGGACTGAACAAAAATGGTCCAAGGAAGGTAAACTGGTGAACTGGCGACAGGGTCATGGGCAGACAAGGCTCATTGATGCACATGGGGAGCAAAGGCTGGCCCCTGTAGTCCAATCCAATTGAAGAGCTACTGTATCTCAGATTACTGAAAAACGTAATGCTGGTTCCGATAGAATGATGTCAGAACACACAGTGCATCGCAGTTTGTTGTGTATGGGGCTGTGTAGCCGAAGATCAGTTAGGCTGCAAATGCTAACCCGTGTCCATAACCAAAAGTGCATACAATGGGCATGTGAACAACAGAACTAGACCACAAGCAATTAAAGAAGGTGGCCTGGTCTGATGAATTCAAAAATGGTTTGAGGAACATAATAATGAGTTGGAGGTGTTGACTTGGCCTTAGCATTTTCCAGAGCACCAACCTGCTGAACATCTGTAGAATGTGCTGGAAAATCAAGCTTGATCCATGGAGGCCCCACCTCACAACTTATAGGACTTAAAGAATCTTCTACCGATGGCTGGTGCCAGATACCACAACAAACCTTCAAAGGTCTAGTGGAGACCATGCCTCGATGGATTATGGTGGGTGGTCATAATGTCTGATCAGTGATGAGACATTTTAATTTTCTCATTGTAAACTATATTACAGACATGAATCAGTTATTAACTATATACATTGTTCTAGAGACAAATGTACAGACCAAACAAGTGAAGTCTATCAACAGTTATCTTCCATACGGGTCCTGAAGAAGTAGATACAAACTGCGAAATGCGTCAACCTTTAAATGGGTTATAAATGAAAAACACTTACCCACTGCTAGTATCGTGTTTCCACTATTAAAATAAATGAAAAACACTGACTAGTAATGGTCATTTATCACTGTATATATTTATGTATGCATAAAGATTTTAATGTATATTTTGGATATTATTATTTTGTAATAATATATATTTTTAAGTATTTAGGTCTTGGGTGCTATATTTAAAGCCCCTTATTTTTCTCCCTGCATGCTTGCTATAATAGGGATGATAGTGTTCTTGAGAATGTAGAAAGTTTTTGTGTTTGCATTTCCCATACCCCAGGTGCTGTCAGTTACAGCCAATGCCCTCATGTTCCAGCAGGGAAGGCATGTTGAGGGTTGCCAGTCCCTGAATTAGAACATTACCTGAGCAAAATACATTCTTGTAAAATAAGATCTAGAGAGGCTTACAAAATGCAGTTGACTAAACGTTTAAGATCTTGCGATAAAGAAAGCTGTAAAAGTAATATAAATGGATCGCAACAAATGGGATATTCTGCTGGTACTCTTATCTGATGAACAATATGTAGTAGAGCAAGGGTCATGGGGTGGTAGTCACGTCCTCCATGCTTCCCTCCTTGTTGGGCGCTAAGGAAGGGTCACATGAGAGGCCTGGTCTGGGGTGGGTTCTGCTGGGCTATGCTAGCCACTTTGGTTGGGGTCACCGCCTTACACCTTTACTTGAATCAGATGATTGATCTTTAGTAAACTATCTCCATGTAATTAACTCTTACACTAATGTCTTCATACCCCAATGTGCTTAGTTGACCCGAGTTGTAGACTATGTGTGCTGATTACTTGCATTACACCCCTTGAGTAACTTCAGATCATTCAAAGGCAAAGTTTCAAAAGCTTTACTTAAAAATCATGGCAACAGTCTTTCCCTAAACAAATTCCTAACTCAGGCCTGTGGCTGCCCCAGCATACCTGCACAGGAGTCAATTTCTAGCTGAGTTGACGATGGTAGTATGCAGGGTTGGCATCTTCAGGATGGACAATAGCAGGGGCGATCCTAGGCAGGGTGCACAGGGTGCATTGCACCCAGGTGCCTGCAGAGGTGGAGATGCCGAACATCTAACAGACTCTCTAACAGAAGCCCTCTCTGTGTCCATCACAGAGGCCCCCTCCAGGTCCCAATAAAGTACTCTGCTTCTCTTCCTGTATTTTGTTTATTGTTAAGAGATTATGTAAGGATCCCAGGGTAACGAAGACTTTGTGGGGGAGCATCTCTGTGGTCAAGTCATTGCCATAGAAACAATTGTAAAGGGGAGGAGTTAGTCAAATTATGACGCTCATGTGGGGGCGCCAGAAATATTTCTGCACCCAGGCGCCCGTGACCCTAGGATCGCCCCTGGACAATAGGTCCCAGCAATTCCCCTAGGCTGTCAGAGGATCTTGAAGACAGATGTACATTAGTTGGCGCTCTGGTCTCGGTATATCAGCAGGCTAGCAGGACGGACAATTAGCATCCGTATGAACAGTCAAGGACTCTCTGGTTTCTGGACCCCTGTCCCTTTTATATTCACACATGACCAGGGGATCAGACCCAAAAAGCCTGCCAAGAAAGACCTGGGAAACATAATTAACTCTATCCCTCCCAACTGGGACAGCATCTAACTGGGCTGAAATAGGCAACCTGCCTATAAGTAAGAATGTTTATCAGATAAGGGTAGAGGTAGGTGTTCAATGGGAGAAACAGACCCAAATTTCTGGCATCAAACCTCCAATCACTGGCTGTATATGGAAGCCTAGCTAGACCACTATATCATTGCAAACATTCCCTTCCCTGTATTATTCTACAGTAAAGTGAAAACTGGCTGCTAGGCATCACTGTGTTTTGCATATTATCTACTGTTGAATAATCCAAAGATATCTTATCTTAGATCGGTTTCACATCTTGCTATTGTGACCCTAGAACCTTAAAACTGAGCAGAATGTTGATCTTATTTAACAAGAATGCAAAGGTTTACAACATGAACCAGACTCAATACCGAGAACTCAAGATAAATAAAAATGTAAAAGTAAAATAAAATGATTAAGCAAACATCATATCCTACCTCTATTCTTATCTGATGCCTGGTCAATTCACTGTTAAATATCTATGCCATGGGTTAATATGAACCCTCCTTTTATTCTCAGATTATAAATCTAAATTTTGCCTGACTGCTTATCTGAACGCAGGTCAACAGTCACCAAAGCCCAGATCCATTTAACAGACAAAAATTTTATTTTATAAAAGTTGAGATAAGCAGGTAGACTACATGACAACTCTGTCTGATCTCGGAGACAGATAAATTGAAGGTTAAGGAAGAACCCAACTGATAAGACACTTTTCCAGTGCACCACACAAGATCCTACCTCTCATCTTTCTGAATATGTGTCACAAAACATGAATCAGACCGAGATAGAAGTACAGTTAAATCACACTTTGTATCCCGGCCATTGTACCTTGATGGCCACAAGGTGGCACTACATAACCGGGAGGACATCTATTGATGTCCTCGGCTCCTCCGGCCACTGAGGGGCACTCGTCATTGAGGTGCCGATGTGCGTGCCTGGCGGACGCGATGTCTGCCAGGTACACATCCAAGGACATGGATTTGTGTGTGTAAACACACAGATCCACGTCCTGTCAGGGAGAGGAGTACATAGGGACACAGATCGGTCATCTCCCCCAGTCGGTCCCATCCCCCCCACAGTAAGAATCACTTCTAGGGAACACATTTAACCCCTTCCTCGCCCCCCCAGTGTTAACCCCTTCCGTGCCACATTTATACAGTAATTAGTGCATATTTATAGCATTGTGGGAAAAAAACGGTATATACCTTGGTATATGCACTCACCGCGCTACTAAAGAAATGCAGCAGCTAACACAACTAAATGATCAATTTAGCAAGCATAGGATATACAAAAAGAAAACGTGTAGCGCTTAACTGAAGATAAATAGCAAATAATAACATATGCAAAAAATAACACCGTAGGTGCACTTGAAGTGTCTCTAAAATGGTGATAAAGTCCAAATAGATCAATACAGAGTGACTGGGTGCAGGTGCAATCTGGATGGTCCACCACCGTAGAAGAAACTGAGGAGGCTTACCAGATGGATAGCGACCAAGATAGGTATACACCTAATTGGTCAACTAAGGCTTAAATGAGACATCAAGGATCGCTCTCATAGGGACTCCGGTGGAAGAGAGATGATGAAGCTATCCAATCGGATGAAGAACCAGACACACAAAAATTTCACTTCTTAGTACATGTAGCCGACAGGATGACTCAGAGGGCTATTTTACAATCTGCCGCCACTCCACAGTTATCCAAAAAAGATAGTTTATAAAACTGTGTTCACACTGTTGTCATTTTGCTTGTGGGCATTGTGAAGCCAGGATCCAGAGGGCAGGTGGCAAGATGGACTTTAGCAAGTAGTTTAGCAACCTCGTCTCGTGCACTCCCCGGCTCCGCCGCTCCCCTCTGCACGAGACGAGGTTGCTAAACTACTTGCTAACGTCCATCTTGCCACCTGCCCTCTGGATCCTGGCTT
Organism: Rana kukunoris; assembly: GCA_029574335.1. Lineage (NCBI taxonomy): Eukaryota > Metazoa > Chordata > Amphibia > Anura > Ranidae > Rana > Rana kukunoris. The sequence goes on from CM056056.1 coordinate 183,764,151, forward strand.
CACAATGCCCACAGGCAAAATGACAACAGTGTGAACACAGTTTTATAAACTATCTTTTTTGGATAACTGTGGAGTTCATTTAAGCCTTAGTTGACCAATTAGGTGTATACCTATCTTGGTCGCTATCCATCTGGTAAGCCTCCTCAGTTTCTTCTACGGTGGTGGACCATCCAGATTGCACCTGCACCCAGTCACTCTGTATTGATCTATTTGGACTTTATCACCATTTTAGAGACACTTCAAGTGCACCTACGGTGTTATTTTTTGCATATGTTATTATTTGCTATTTATTTTCAGTTAAGCGCTACACGTTTTCTTTTTGCATATTTATAGCATTGATCGCTGTATAAATGTGAATGGTCCCAAAAATGTGTCAAGTGTCTGATGTGTTCGCCATAACGTCGCAGTCCCAATAAAAAAATTGTCAGTTAAAGTGAAATTTCACCTGGGCAGGAAGGGGGTATATAACGAAACGTCCCACACTCTGCTTGAGTGCTTCCGTTATATACCGCTTCCTATCAGTCTGGATATAGATATCAGATATTCCAGCTGCCCTCAACACACAACGAGGCGAGACTTGTCCAAGTATGTAGTGTTTAATAGAACCAAGAATACATCCTTATATACAGTTATGCCGCGTACACACGGTCGTTTTTTGTGATGAAACAAAACGACGTTTTAAAAAACGTCATTTAAAATGATCGTGTGTGGGCAAAACGTCGTTTTATGTCTTCAAAAAAACGACCAAAAAAAAAATTCGAACATGCTTGAATTTTTTATGTCGTTTTTCAGAATGTCGTCTTTTGTTTCACAAAAAATGATCATGTGTGGGCAAAACAATGTTTAAAACGAAGTTTTTAAACCCGCGCATGCCCAGAAGAAAGTTATGAGATGGGAGCTTCAATGGAACAGAGTGCCGTCAAAAGTGTCTTACGTAATCGCACTTTGCTAGAGCATTTTCAGAAAACGATGGTGTGTAGGCAACATCGTTTTTTAAAATGAAGTTTGAAAAACGTCGTTTTGTTTCATGAGATAAAACAAAGTTTTTTACATCACAAAAAGTGATCGTGTGTACGCGGCATTAGAGGAGGTGACCAGAACATAAATTAACATGAGTTAATTAATCATTTACCCAGACGAGGTGACTCCCCAAGATATGACCTTTCATGGTAGACATCCCAGCTCCTCTCACCTGCTATACAATGCACATTATCATAAGTGTAAACACAGGACACCTCCACAATAGCAGAGTCAATTGGCATCAAACAGTATGTATCCCAACATGATGAATGAATCACTCTTACAATTAACCTGTTGAGTTCAGAATCAACAACCTGCAAATAGTTCTTACAGATACCCTGGAATATATTGTGGATAATAATTAAATAATCCCATCTCAGGTAGTCAAGATATCATTTCTAAGTCATCCTATGCCCCTATTGGACATATGATGATTTTAGACATAAGATGGTTCGGGGATGTCCCGGTTGAGTCTGTCACAGGGTATATGTGCCCAGTAAGCAAGTGGTTAATTATAATAATAATAAGATAAACGTAGTCAAAACATAGCCAGAGTTCAAAAACCAGATCGGATAGTCAGCCAAGCCAAATATCAGGGAACCAGATATATACGTAATAGAAAAGCAAGCAGGATCAGGAGCCAGAAGGCATGTCTTTAACAGGAACGCAGGAGATAGTCTCTATGATGTTGACCAAGGTTAAGGCAGAGAGAAACTGAGCTGGAAGGCTTAAGTAGGCAGGACTGATGAGCAGGATCACCAACGGGTGAGTCACTGTGGAGAGATATGAGCTGGCAATTAGCCGACAGCTAAGCAGCCAGTTTAGAAAAGGAAGGGTCGAGCCCAGCCCTGACAATATGTAGGCAAAGGACACACCCATGCCACACTCATTTATGGAGACCCAAATTTTCACTCAGCTTCCCCTTCCTCAAGTTTTTTTTTATGCTTTCATTTTAATATTTACCTTTTAAGATGTCTTCCGGTTGGTCATGTGATGATCTGGATCACCTCTTTACTGGCCCTCAGAGGATGGAAAGAACAATAGTAACATCCACACCACTCTCTTCATCAATACAGTATGAATTAAAGTGCACCCACGTTGGAGTAGCTGGTGAATTTGGTCCTATTTCCCCACTTAGAGCACACACAGCCTGGCACCCAGCATTTTCCATAAACATCCACTGGCAGCAAAGAACAGTCTAGGGGTCTCTTTTTCATTGGTAACTATAAACTTGGATACAGAGATGGAGCATGGGATAACCCAATAAAATGTAGAACTGAATAACTTGAGAACTTTCTGGCTGTACTTGTACAAAAATGTCCCTTCAGATCTCTATGCTGATGGTGAGCTGTACTCCTTCCAGGGTTTAATAGCCACACACAGTCACCACTCTTCAGCACTGGGGTCGCTTACTCACACAGCCACAGACAACATCCACCAAACTTTTCCTAGTGAGGGAGATGTAGACTCACACCACCACAGGACAACTGCACTCTTTCCAACCAACTTCCTCCTGATTCTCTCCAGGTGGCTTCTCCAGACCCAACTTGATCCCTGGATTTAAGCTTGCGAATAGGCCCCCCAGCTAGCTTAACTGGTACCTCGGTGACTTCCTAATGGCTTCCTCTAGATCTCCACACCCAACTTGATCTCTTGACTCAAGCTTGCAACTAGGCCCCCCAGCTAACTTAACTGGGACCTCAGTGACTTCCTAATGGCTTCCTCTAGATCTCCACACCCAACTTGATCTCTTGACTCAAGCTTGTGACTAGCCCCCCCCCCCCCCCAGCTAACTTAACTGGGACCTCAGTGACTTCCTAATGGCTTCCTCTAGATCTGCAGACCCAACTTGTTCACTGGACTCAAGCTTGCGACTAGGCCCCCCAGCTAAGCTTAACTGGGACCTCATTGACTTCCTAATGGCTTCCTCTAGAACTCTGCCCCACAGGGGTCTCCTGCATCCTGAACTTTAATGGCATTGTAGTCTTAGTCTGTAGGGTTCAATATTAAGTTGGCCCACCCTTTGCAGCTATTACAGCTTCACCTCTTCTGGGAAGGCTGTCCACAAGGTTTAGGAGTGTGTCTATGGGAATGGTTGACCGTTCTTCCAGAAGCGCATTTCTGGGGCGGAGGGTTGCAGAAACTCGTTGATCCATGTTTTTTTTTGGACTTTGATTTGTGCACTGGTCCAAATCATTTGGTGGAGGGGGGATTATGGTGTGGAGTTGTTTTTCAGGGTTTGGGCTTGGCTCCTTTGTCCAAAATATCTTGGTATGCTGACGCCTTAAGAGTTCCCTTCACTGGAGCTAAGGGGCCAACCCCTTAAAACCATAATCCCCCCTCCACCAAATGATTCAGACCATTGCACAAAGCAAGGTCCATAAAGACTTGGATAAGTGAGTTTTAGGTGGAGGAACTGACCTCAACCAGATAGAACACCTTTGGGGTGAATTTTAGCAGAAACTGCAAGCCAGTCCTTCTCGTCCACATCAGTGCCTGACCTGAAAAATGTGTTTCTGGAAGAATGGTCAAACACTCCCATAGACACACTCATAAACCTTGTGAACAGCCTTCCCAGAAGAGTTGAGGCTGTTATAGCTGCAAAGGGTGGGCCAACTCAATATTAAACCCTATGGACTAAGACTGGCATGCCATTAAAGTTCATGTGCGTTTAAAGGCAGATGTCCCAATACCTTTGGTAATATAGTGTAAGTGAGATTTCTATTTATAAGTGAATACACAGAGAGGTCAAACGCAGCTGAATGTGTCTATGTTGCAATTTGCATTTCAACCACAAGATGGTGCAAAAGTGGTCAACGTTTTATTATGTAACTACTGGGAAAATATAGTTATGTAACTACAGTATGTGAAAACACAACGACAACCATTAACTACTTGAGGCCCGCGCTATAGCCGGATGACGGCTTCAGCGCGGACCTGAAAATCCAGGACGACGTCTTTTGACGTCCTCCCCTTTTCTCGCTCCCGAGCGCGCAGCGGGGAAATTCTGTGTTGGCCGTGTCCCTTGGACACAGCCAATTACAGATCGCCACGAACGGCCAATCAGAGTGGCCGTTTGCGATGCGATCTGTGTGGCCAATGAGAGATGATCTCAAATGTAAACATATGAGATTAACTCTCATTGCCGCCTCTCCCTCCTCACACAGAGACAGCGTGTGAGGAGGGAGAGAGATCTGTAGTGTTACGAATCGATACAAAGTGATACAGTGCCGCCATCCCAGTGCCATCCCTGTGCCACCTCATCAGTGCCCACCTGTGCCGCAAATCAGTGCCCACCTGTGCTGTCACATCAGTGCCCACCTGTGCCGCCTCATCAGTGCCCACCTGTGCCGCCGCCACAGTGCCCACCTGTGCCATCTCATCAGTGCCCACCTGTGCCACCTTATCAGTACCCACCTGTGCTGCCACATCAGTGCCCACCTTTGCCACCTCATCAGTGCCCACCTGTGCCACATCACCTGTGCCACCTCATCAGTGCCCACCTGTGCCACCTCATCAGTGCCCAGCTGTTTCACCTCATCAGTGCCCACCTGTGCCGCCAGTGCCCATCTGTGCTGCCACATCAGTGCCCACCTGTGCCGCCACATCAGTGCCCACCTGTGCCACCTTATCAGTACCCACCTGTGCCGCTACATCAGTGCCCACCTGTGCCACCTCATTAGTGCCCACCTGTGCCACATCACCTGTGCCACCTCATCAGTGCCCACCTGTGCCACCTCATCAGTGCCCACCTGTTTCACCTCATCAGTGCCCATCTGTGCCGCCAATCAGTGCCCAACTGTGCCGCCACATCAGTGCCCACCTGTGCCACCTCATCAGTGCCCACCAGTGCCGCCACATCAGTGCCCACCTGTGCCGCCACATCAGTTCCCACCTGTGCCGCCACATCAGTGCCCACCTGTGCCACCTCATCAGTGCCCACCTGTGCCGCCACATAAGTGCCCACCTGTGCCGCCACATCAGTTCCCACCTGTGCCGCCACATCAGTGCCCATCTGTGCCTCCTCATCAGTGCCCACATGTGCCGCCAATCAGTGCCCACCTGTGCCGCCTCATCTGTGCCGCCTCATCAGTGCATGGGGGGCATTTGTACTTTCCTGGCTTGTTAGGGTCTCAAGAAATGAGATAGGCCTTCAGTACATCAGGTGTGATCAGATAATTTTTTTATGATTTGCACTATAGCTTGTAGACTCTAAAACTTTCACACAGACCAAATAATTTCCAAAAACTTTGGGTTATTTTTATCAAATACATGTAGCAGTATAAATTGTGCCCCAAATTTATGAAGATAAAGTAATAATTTGCAACATTTTATCACAGAAACGTAACCACTTAACGCCCGCCGCACGCCTATTTACGTCTACAGAGGGGCACAGACAGGCAGATGGACGTAAATTTACGTCCCTGCCTACTAGCGGTTCGGGGATCCGATCTGGACCCCCTCCGCTGCGTGCGGCGGGCGGCTTACCTCCGGGAGCGATCCGACTCGAGGGTGTGGCGGTTCGTTTCTGTCCGCCCCCTTGTGATCGCTCCCAGCCAATCCTGTGCGCCGCCGTCGTGTCACTTCCTCTGCCTGTAAAATGTAAACATAGGCAGAGGAAGTGATGCAGCTCTCCTCTCGGCGGTATTTTCAAACCGCCGAGATGAGAGAAGAGGCACAGTGCTTTGCACCAACACTACACTGACACCACACACATAGGTACATTTAACCCCTTGCGATCACCCCCCCTCCCACCCCCTGTCACACTGTCACTGAATGCAGTGATCATATATGTATGATCATTGCATTTAGTGTCAGTGTGACAGGCAGTTAGTGTTAGGTTCAGGGTAGCCCCCGTACCCCCCCTAATAAAGTTTTAACCCCTTGATCTCCACCCTAGTTAACCCTTTCACTCCCTATTGCCAGCATCACTAAGCGATAATTTTTCTGATCGCTGCATTAGTGTCGCTGTTGCTGCTAGGTAGCCAATTTATTTTTTATTGCGATTTTTTTTACTAAAGACATGTGGCTGAATACATTTTGGCCTAAATGTTTGACTAAAATTTAGTTTATTCAATTCTTCTTATAACAAAAAGTAAAAAATATTGTTTTTTTTTTCAAAAATGTCGCTCTATTTTTGTTTATAGCGCAAAAAATAAAAATCGCAGAGGCAATCAAATACCACCAAAAGAAAGCTCTATTTGTGGGAAGAAAAGGCCGCAAATTTTGTTTGGGAGCCACATCGCACGACTGCGCAATTGTCTGTTAAAGCGACGCAGTGCCGAATTGTAAAAACACCTCTGGGCATTTAGGGGGGTGACCAATCTGTGTCCCTATGTACAAGGAACACAGATCGGTCTCCTCCTCTCCAGAGACAGGACGCTGTCTCTGTGTAAAACGGCAATGAGAGATGATCTGTGAGATCATCTCTCATTCGCCCACAGATCGCATCGCACACGGCCACTCTGATTGGCCGTTCACAGCGATCTGTGATTGGATGCGTCCAAGGGACACGGCCAACACAGGGCTTCCCCGCAGCGCACTCTAGATCACGCGCTCAGAACGCCCAAAGGGGCGGCCATCTTTTGACGGCATGTTGGATATTCAGACCCGCGCTGTAGCTATCATTCGGCTATACCGCGGGTCTGAAGTGGTTAAATTAAGCGCGCCCCCGCGCCGAACGAACTGCGCCGGCCGAAAATTAACCCAGTGCGCATGCTCCAACTCACGTCGGAAAACGTTGATGAAACCGACGTGAAAACGACGTGATCGTCATTTACGCAATGCCCTATTCGCGAACGACGTAAACGACGGAAAAAGACGACACTGACCCGACGCCATACTTAACATGGCATACGACGGAACTTCGCAAGCCTACCCCTCATATAGCAGGGGTAGGTTTACGCTTACGGAAACGACGTAAACAACGACGAGGCGGCGTAAAAACATTCGGGAATCGGCGTATAAGGCTCATTTGCATAGGCAAATGAGAAATCAACGTAAAGGCCACCTAGCAGCCAGAGAAGAATTACATCTACGATCCGACGGTGTAAGTGTCTTAGGCCCCGTACACACGGCAGAGAACCTCGACGGGCAGAACACATCGTTCCGCCCGTCGAGGTTCTCTGCCAGCCGTCAGATTCGGCGACCCGCCCGTCGGGAAAGGCAATCAGCCATTCATCCCGACGGGCCGTCGAGCAAATAGAGAACCTGTTCTCTATTTGCTCGACGGGTTTCCCGATGGGCGGGGCTCCCCGAGAGCGTACACACGGCCAAGGTTCTCGCTGGTTTCTGCCGAGAACCTCGGCCGTGTGTACGGGGCTTTACACCTGTCGGATCTTCACCGTAACTATGTGTAAATGATTCTAGGAATCAGACTCATAGATACCCGGGGAAAAAAACAGAGATACGACGGTGTTTCCTGCGATACACCGTCATATCTCTTTTGAGAATCTGGCCCATTGTATATATTATAAATGATTTTGTGTGAAAAAATATACACAGCCACTCATGTGATTGGCTCTCTGCTTCCTTCAAGTAAAAAATCTGAATTTTACACCCTGAGTTACTCTAAAAATGATACATTTCATCCAGCAGTTGACATCAAATGATAAAATCTCTCCTTTACGATACAATCCTGTAATCCTGGTACCTATGAAGTTACTTTGTTTCACTTTGCATGTATGGCCACTGTACATTGTAACTTTGTCACAGGGTGGCTGATATAGCAATTTTTTTATTCCTTCAACCATGGATTACAAGAAAGAAAATTGCTCGATTCCCCCATAAGCGCAGTTAGACCCCTTTCACACTGGGGCATTTTTTAAGTGTTTTTCAGGCACTTTGGCATTAAAAAAAATAGCCTGTAAAGCGCCTGAAAGAAGCCCCTCTGCAATCCCAATGTGAAAGCCGAGTGCTTTCAGAGCCCTTTCACACTGCAAGCGGCGGAAAAAACGCTGGTAAAGCGCCGCTAAGACCCCTTTCACAGTGGGGCGTTTTTTAAGGTGCTTTAGTGTTAAAAAAAAGCCCCCTTAATCGGAAGAGAGCTTTAGGTCCCTTTCACACTTATAGGAATTCAAAGGCGCACGATTGTACCGCGATTTTGCCACGATTCGCGGCCGCGATCTTACCGCGATTTTGCCGCGATTCAAATGAATGCCTGTGTAAGTGGCATCAAAATCGGACCAAAGTAGTGCAGGAACTACTTTGAAGTCGGCACTACTTAAAGTCGTGTCAGTATGAATGGTGTTCATTGAAAATCATGGAGAATGACTTGTCATAAGATTTTACAGTACAAAATCGCGAGACAAGTCGTATAAATGTTTAGCGCTGCTATAACGCCTGAAAAAATCGTGCCCTGCAGTCTTCAATGTAAAAGCTCGAAGGCCTTCACACTGAAGCGGTGCGCTAGCAGGACCGCTCCAAAAGTCTGGCTAGCCGCATCTTTGGAGCGATATAGGAGCGGGGTGTTTACCGCCCTCTATACTAAATGGGAAATCGCGGGCAGTATTAACCAGTGCATTGCGGGCAGTATTAACCCTTTTTCAGGCGCTAGCGGGGGTTAAAACCGCACCGCTAACGGCCGAATACCACAGTAAATACGACGGAATAGCAGCGCTAAAAATTGCGCAGCTATACAGCCACCGCACCTCCACTGCCCCGTGTGAAAGGGACCCCAGGAGCGGTGTATTCAACGCTCCTAAAGCGCTGCAAAGAAGCTGCTTGCAGGACTTTTTTTGACGCCCTGCCAGCATAGCACCTCAGTGTGAAAGCATTCGGTCTCTCACATTGGGATTGCAGATGAAGCTTCTTTCAGGCGTTTTTTTCACACTGGTGCGTTTTTCAGACGCTTTAGTGTGAAAGCACTCGGGCTTTCACATTGGGATTGCAGATGCAGCTTCTTTCAGGCGCTTTTCTAAAGCGCCTGAAAAACGCCCCGGTCTGAAAGGGGTCTTAGTGTTGATGATTTTTTGGAAACAGCAGAAAATTGTCCGAAGTGTCCGCCATAATATCGCAGTCACGAAAAAAATCACTGATCGCCGCCATTAGTAGTAAAAAAATTTTTTTTTTATAAAAATGCAATAAAACTATCCCCTATTTTGTAAACGCTATAAATTTTGCGCAAACCAACTGATAAACGCTTATTGCGATTTTTTTACCAAGATTAGGTAGAAGAATACGTATCGGCCTAAACTGAGGGAAAAAAAATGTTTTTTATATATTTTTGGGGGATATTTATTACAGCAAAAAGTAAAAAATATTGATTTTTTTTTTCAAAATTGTCGCTTTTGGTGGTATTTGACGACCTGAAAGCTTGTTATGGTTTACCTAACACGCATTTCTTCAGGTATCTACAACTGAGGCATGCGTTCCAGGCCCAGTTTCGGGGGGCTTCTCTGGTCCTTGAGCCGAGCTGCTGACTCGTAGTGAGTCGCTGCCTAAAGCGGTTTCTAGCATATACAGGGATTTGTTTCAGGAGACGACTAGGTTGCTGGCGCCATGTAGGGGTGCCTGGGAGGCTGTGACCTCGGGACTGGACAGGGACGATTGGGACGATGTCTGGGGGGCAGCTTTCCAGGCTCTGGTCTCAACCAGGGATAGACTCATCCATTATACATTTTTACATAGGGTTTACCTGACTCCGGCTAGACTGGCCAAAATGTTTGGGGGTCAGGGGTCTGTGTGCTGGAGATGTGCCGGGCCCTCTGCGGGCTTTATGCATGTCTTTTGGGATTGTCCCCGGATTATACCCTACTGGCATGATGTGGTGGATTGCATACGTTCGGTCACCTCTATTTCGATTCCCATGACTGTAGAGGTGTGCCTACTGCAGCTGGTGGATTGCCCCTGGCAATTAGAACGCTCCTTACCCTATTGCTCTTTTATGCTAAGAAACGGATCATCCTGTCCTGGAAAAGCTCCTCAGCCCCAACGGTGGCGTCCTGGAAAGCATTGGTCAATAAGTCCATCCCATTTTACAAGGCTACATACCTGAGTAGGGGAGCGTTTACGAAGTTTGATAAAGTATGGGGAGGAAGGGTTGCCACCTTTTCTTCAGGCCAAACCCGAACACTTCAGCCTTCATATTTCTAGGCATGTGCAAAAGTGAAAAATTCGTTTCGTTTCGTTTCGTTTCAATTCGTCATTTAATAAATTTCGTTAAGTTAGGTTCGTTACATGTGTTGAATTCGTTTTCGGAATTCGTTCGTTTTCGACCGAATTTCGAAAAATCCGGTCGAAATCTAAAATATTTCGACCGTTTTTCGAATTCGTTCGTTTTCGACCAGATTTCGAAAAAAAAACGGTCGAAATCGAAAATATTTTAACCAGATTAGAAAACAAATAGTCTCTTTTCGAATAGATTTTTTTTCGAATTAAATTCGAAAATATTTTTTTTTTTTTTTTTTTCGAATTCCGATCAAATTTAGTCCGCGGGTATTCGATTCAGAATTCGAAAAAAAATTCGATTTCGATCATTTTTTTTTTTTTTTTTTCGAAATTCGGTCGAAAACGAACGAATTCCGAAAACGGTCGAAATTTTTCGCTAATATAGCAATTCGGGAATTCGTATGCATCCGAATGTCCGAATAATGGAAAATTCGTCCGAATTTCGATTCGGAACGAAACGAAATGCACATGCCTACATATTTCTAATCATCTGAAGTTAATCACAAGAGTCCGCCTTTTACATCTGAATCACCAGAGTTACCCCTTTTTACATCTGAATCCCCAGAGTTACCCCTTTTTACATCTGAATCCCCAGAGTTACCCCTTTTTACATCTGAATCCCCAGAGTTACCCCTTTTTACATCTGAATCCCCAGAGTTACCCCTTTTTACATCTGAATCCCCAAAGTTACCCCTTTTTACATCTGAATCCCCAGAGTTACCCCTTTTTTCATCTGAATCCCCAGAGTTACCCCTTTTTACATCTGAATCCCCAGAGTTACCCCTTTTTACATCTGAATCCCCAGAGTTACCCCTTTTTACATCTGAATCCCCAGAGTTACCCTTTTTACATCTGAATCCCCAGAGTTACCCCTTTTTACATCTGAATCCCCAGAGTTACCCCTTTTACATCTGAATCCCCAGAGTTACCCTTTTTACATCTGAATCCCCAGAGTTACCCCTTTTACATCTGAATCCCCAGAGTTACCCCTTTTACATCTGAATCCCCAGAGTTACCCCTTTTTACATCTGAATCCCCAGAGTTACCCTTTTTACATCTGAATCCCCAGAGTTACCCCTTTTTACATCTGAATCCCCAGAGTTACCCCTTTTTACATCTGAATCCCCAGAGTTACCCCTTTTTACATCTGAATCCCCAAAGTTACCCCTTTTTACATCTGAATCCCCAAAGTTACCCCTTTTTTCATCTGAATCCCCAGAGTTACCCCTTTTTACATCTGAATCCCCAGAGTTACCCCTTTTTTACATCTGAATCCCCAGAGTTACCCCTTTTTACATCTGAATCCCCAGAGTTACCCTTTTTACATCTGAATTCCCAGAGTTACCCCTTTTTACATCTGAATCCCCAGAGTTACCCCTTTTTACATCTGAATCCCCAGAGTTACCCCTTTTTACATCTGAATCCCCAGAGTTACCCCTTTTTACATCTGAATCCCCAGAGTTACCCTTTCACTGTAAGGGAACACTCTGGGTCTCTGAAGTAAGAGAGAACTCTGGGGACTCTGAAGTAAGGGAGAACTCTGGGGACTCTGAAGTAAGGGAGAACTCTGGGGACTCTGATGTAAGGGAGAACTCTGGGGACTCTGATGTAAGGGAGAACTCTGGGGACTCTAACATAAGGGATGCTCTGGTGTACGGCAAGGACTCTGATGTAAGGGAGCCTCTGGTGCAAACGGGGAGCTCTGATGTAATGAGTGCTCTAAGAACCCTGATTTACCTTGGCCTACTTACTTAGAGGCAGGAGAGAGAAGGGGGAGGGGGAGACTTAGTCCAGTGTGAATAATGTGTCCGGGTCTCAGACAGTGTGAAACCCGGACGCATGATTCCAAACCCGAACTGTCCGGGTGAATCCCGAACAGGTGGCAACCCTATGGGGAGGGTGGATGGCCTCGGTAGATACAGTGTCAGATCGAGCCTGGTTTATTATGGTCATTACTTATATACAGGATATTGTTCGTAGGGGGAGGACTGTGGATCGAATTAAGGTAGCGTGATTATATGATCTGAGGGGGAGTGGTCTTAATTCTTTTTTTTCCCAATGTCCGTGGATTTATCGGAGGGAGGGGGGCTGTGTCTTATTTGGCATGTTATATTTTACTCTATGTCATGGTCCGAGGGCTATGCCGTCTGACATTGGTTGGGGGGGGGGGGGGTTGGCTTGTTTGACCTGATTTATTTTGACTCCACTTATCATGGTTAGGTCGATGCATATCCACTGTCTATTATTGCTGTCCCACCCTTTTTTTTTTTCTTTTTTTTTCTCGTTTTTTGTTTTTTTTTTGTGTGCGGGTCACTGTGTTTTTGACCGGAAATTGTCAGTCGCATGTTAAATGCGACCTGTTAAATGTATCCATGTTGTCAAAAATTCAATAAAAATAATTTAGCAAAAAAATAAAAAATTGTCCGATGTGTCCGCCGTAATGTCGCAGTCACAAAAAAAATCATTGATCGCCACTATTACTAGTAAAAACAATTATATATAGTACAGTACAGTTGAAGCTAAATCTGAAATTGCCACCATCAAGAAGCCTACTCTGAGCAATAACATGCACAGTGACTGTAGGCAGGAAGGGTCTGTAAAGAGCCTGGAGGGGATCAGCAGCACAGAGGTGCAAAAGGGGATACAAATAAGTACAAACTCTATTTTTTATTTTATTTTTTTATACACAGTGTGTTAATAACTAAACATCCAGCTGGAGTTGGCATGTGATTTGCATAACTGGACCTGAATAACATTGCACAAGGTATTGAATGTTTTAAAAGCTTTTACATTGCCTTAACACCCACGTGAGAAAAACAACAGGAGATCACTACAATAAAATATTGTGTATGAAATGTTTATGGAAAATGAGATCAAAGTCCAACATAATATATTCCACGTAAAATATGTCACTTTGCAGGTTTGCAGAGACGTTTCTGGAGAATCTACAGTAGAACGTGTCTCAGAGTTATCCAAGAGCAATATTCCCCCCTTGGCGCTCTGCTGTGCTGTTGTAGCTGTAGGATTGTGTATCTTTTAAGTGGTTGTAAACCTTTATATATACCCAGCGACTGGCCTCAGGTGATACACAAATCCTTCTAGATAAGTTGTACCTGTTTATCTGCAGTCTTTTCGGGCTAGATTCAGGTACGGCCGCGTAAAAATGTGCGGAGGCGTAGCGTATCTCATTTACGCTACGCCTCCGCAACTTTTACAGTCCTGTATTCACAAAGCACTTGCCTGTAAAATTGCGGCGGCGTAGCGTAAATGGCCCGGCCTAATTCAAATTCGGCGGGTAGGGGGTGTGTATCATTTAAATGAAGCGCGTCCCCGCGCCGAACGAACTGCGCATGCGCCAGGCCAGAACGTAGCCCAGTGCGCATGCTCCAAATCACGTCGGAAATAGTCAATGAAAATAACGTGAACGTCACTTACGGCAAAGCCCTATTCGCAAACGTTTTACGTAAACAACGGGAAAAATTACGCCGGCACGCCGTCCATACATAACATTGGCTGCGCCTCATACAGCAGGGGTAACATTACGCCGGACCTACGCTAACGCAAACGACGTAAAAAAATGCGCAGGCCCGGCGTACGCTCGGGAATCGGCGTATTACACTCATTTGCATATTTTACATGGGAAAGCCACCTAGCGGGCAGCGTAAATATGCATCTAAGATACAATGGCATAAGTGCCTTACGCCGCTTGTATCTTCGCAATATTTAAGCGTATCTCAATATGAGCTTACGCTTAAAGGTGCGATAGCTCAGAGTAGGACTTACGACGGCATATCTACTGATACGCCCGTCGTAAGCCTACCTGAATCTAGCCCTTCATCTCTACGACCATTCAAAGGGCACAATCTTGTCTGCAGAGCTTAGCGAGGAGAGCTTATACAGCGGATTGGAGAAAAAGAGGGACACACCCCTTCATACATCACACAGGAACAGAGCTGGAGCTGTAAATCACAGGCTGCGTGTTGGAGGTCCATTTTCTGTCACTTTTTTCTCTTGGAAAACTTGTCAGAATTGAGTGACTCATGCTGACAGCAGAGGAACGAAGCAGCAGACAGAAATTACAATTTGGGGTTGATTTACTAAAACTGGAGAGTGCAAAATCTGGTGCAGCTCTTCACGGTAGCCAATAAGATTCCAACTTCAGCTTGTTCAATTAAGCTTTGGCAAATAAAAAGCTGAAAGCTGATTGGAGAGTGCAAAATCAGGTGCAGCTCTGCTTAGAAACCAGTTTTAGTAAATCAACCCCTTAGTGCTCTGGATTAAGACAAGTACACACTATAGAGGGATATGCTTTGTCTGGAGGTTTACAATCACTTTTTCTTTATCGTACATCACGGGACACAGAGCGCATAGCCATTACACTTGGGTTATATGGGTACCTTCAGGTGTGGACACTGGTGTAATCAATTTCACAGGAAGTTTCCTCCCTATATAACCCCCTCCCACTGGGAGTGCTTCAGTTTTTTCGCCAGTGTCTTAGGTGTTGGTCACGTCTAGCTGTCCCTCGGAGGTCTCGGGACCCAGGATAGCTAGCCGGATCCGTCCGAAGTGCTTCAAAGCCAAGGTGTACGGTACCCGGGCCCTGCTGGAATGGGGTTTTGCCTATACTGCCTCTCCTTGGAGGGCTGGATTCTGGGCTCCAGTGCCTTAGTCTCTTCCAAGAACTAAACGCTACTGATGCCAGGATGCTATATAGGTCCAGGGTTGTGGGTTCCTTAAACACAGGACCCCGGTCCCTGAAGGTCCAAGACAATACCCACGGAGATGGGGGAAGGCTGGGCCTCTTGCATTTTGCAATACTCTGCGGCGTGGAGCAGGTAAGAGGGAACCTGCGGGACTTGGTTCGACAGTAGGTATCCCCCTGGGGGTTCTGGGTTGGCTAATGGTATGCTTGTGCATCAGCCACTATCTTCACTATGTCTGTTGAGGCAGGATGGGATGTACTAATGTTTACCCAGATAACATGTAGATATATATATGCTTTTAAAGATATGTATTTTGCTACTCCCCCCAGATTTGCCTGTTAGCATGATACTGCAGCCCCACGTGTATAGGGAGGAAGTGCTGACAAAACTCCTGTTTCCTAGGAAGCCTAGGGGGACAGCTTCCTCTATGTGTGCACTACAAAGATTAGTTGCTTACCGGGTGTCTGTTGGATTACTAGCGCTGGTCCAGGCTTCTCCTCTGCTCTCGGCTTCCTCCATGTTGGTTTCAGCGTGGGGGGGGCGGGGGCGTGCGCGCGCGTGCGCGCCGCTTTTTACAGCGTCAGCGTGCGTGGGGGGGGGGCGGGCCAGCAGCGTCAGGTCTCAGATAAAGCAAAAAAGCATTTCCTGGCTGGTCATTCCCTCCTGAGAGCAGTGGAGAGTGAGGACATAGACAGCTGAGCCAGTTCTGGCTAACAGTGACACCCAGTGGTGGTTTGTGGATCTTCAGGTCTGGACTTAGTCCACACTGACCAGAAAAAAAAAAAAAGATTTTTTTCTTAAAGGGACTCAGCCTTAGATCTGGCAGTATCTGAGTCGGTGCAACCTTGGACTCCAATAATATTTTTTTACCATAGCCTGTCCTTATTAATGTTTCACTTCTAGCTACAACAGTTGGGTGTTGGCTGTAGGGGTGTCTCAAGGTTGTGCAATGGCTCCCAAGGGATCAGGACCAGCTAAGGCTGCAAAAGGTGCCAAAAAAGTAAAGGGGTCTCCATCGGGGTCAGAGGATTTGGGCCAGGCTCCAGTGGTCCCACCCTCACCAGATAGACCACCGAACAGCATCGTGCAGGAGCCATTGAGGGTGCTAGGGGCAGAGGCGGCCCCCAATCAACCCATTCCCGTTTATGTTACGGAAGAAATGCTAGAATCCACCCTGGGTGGGCTAGAGAAAAGGTTAACTGCTTTAATGGCCCGCTCTTTGCCGGGTGGCAAACAGGCTAGATCCCCGTCACCTAGAACGGTGTGTTCGGATGCAGAGGTCCTCTCTTCGGAGAAATTGGACCCACAGGGGGATCAAGCAGACCTGAGTCCTGACGGGTCAGACATTGAAGATTCCACTATAGATGAAATTTTTTCGGCTTCTCAAGCAGAGAGTCTGTGGATCCAGTCTCTGACGGATATGGTTCGCACTGCTTTTAAACTTCCATTGTCAGAACAATTAGCCCCCGCGGTATCCTCTTTAGGTTCCTTGAAGGCACCATTGAGTGGTGCATCTTTTCCGGTTCACCCCCTTCTGGAGAGCGTGATTTTTCAGGATTGGGCTCGACCTGATAGGATTTTTATCTCTCCTAAAAGGTTCACCATTCTCTATCCTATGGAAGAAGAATTTGCAAAGAAATGGGCACTCCCTACCGTGGACGCAGCCATTTCCTGCGTAAATAAATCCCTGACCTGTCCGGTGGAAAATGTCCAGGTGTTTAAAGATCCAGTCGACAAAAAATTGGAGACCCTACTGAAGGGTTCTTTTACCACAGTAGGTGCTGTGGTTCAGCCAGCAGTGGCAGCCATTGGCGTTTGTCAGGCTTTAAAGGATCAGACTAAACAGATATTAAGGGACATACCGGCTCAGCAAGCTCGTGAATTGGCTGACCTCCCAAGAGCTCTCTGCTTTGCAGTAGATGCTATTAAGGACTCCATTCAACAGGCGTCCCGTTTATCTCTGCTGTTGGTTCATATGCGTCGCCTTTTGTGGCTAAAAAACTGGTCAGCAGAGGCACCCTGCAAAAAGCTTTTAGCAGGATTTCCCTTTCATGGTGGGAGACTATTCGGTAAAGACCTAGATAAATATATCCAGACCATATCAAGTGGTAAAAGTTCTTTCTTGCCTATCAAGAAAAGATCGCGTGGACCCGCATTTAAGCGACAGGCCTTCACAGGCTCGGCCCCTTCAACTTCCCGTCAGTATCGACGGCCTCCCGGGCGTTCAGCATTTAGTAGCCGCCCACAAGGACAAGCCACGACAGGCAAGAGGCCATGGTCTCGCAAGCCGGTTAAACCAGTCCTCAAGTCAGATTCATGAAGGGGCGCCCCCACTCTCTTGGGTGGGGGGAAGGCTTCGGTTTTTCTCCGAAGTGTGGAAGGCCAGAATTCCCGACTCTTGGGTAATGTCCGTGGTAGCCAAGGGCTACAAGCTAGAGTTTCGGGAAGTCCCCCCTCCTCATTTTCAGGGGTCAAGTCTTCCAAGCGACCCATTAAAGAGGGCCTCTCTTGTAAAAGCATTGGATCGTCTCTTGCTCCAAGGAGTAATTGTAGAAGTACCAACCCAGGAATGGGGTCTGGGATTCTACTCCAACCTTTTCATAATACCAAAGCCCAATGGCGACGTCAGGCCTATCTTAGACCCCAAACGCCTAAATCGCTTTCTAAAGATTCAGACCTTTCGTATGGAGTCCATACGTTCGGTGGCAGCCAGCCTACATCAAGGCGACTTTCTAGCATCTATAGACATAAAAGATGCGTATCTGCACGTGCCGATCTACCCGGCACATCACAGGTTTCTTAGTTTTATGATAGATCACCGCCATTACCAGTTCGTAGCCCTCCCTTTCGGGTTGGCAACAGCTCCGCGGGTATTCACAAAGGTGTTAGCCCCGGTGCTAGCCGTCCTAAGGACAGAAGGCATTTTAGTCTTGGCATACTTGGACGATCTTCTGGTTATCGACAGCTCAGCTTCCAACCTCAATCAGGCAGTAGGTCGCACAGTTCAGCATCTAGAGGAATTCGGGTGGATTGTAAACCTAGAAAAATCGGTATTGAAACCCACAAAGCAGTTGGAATATCTAGGCCTTCGGCTAGATACAGACTGCCAGAGGATAATTTTACCTCAAGCAAAGATCAGATCAATAGCTCAAGCAGTTCAAGTGATCTTAGGCAAGAAGAGGCCGACTATTCGCCTATGTATGCGACTGCTGGGGAAGATGGTGGCCGCCTTCGAGGCTGTACCCTATGCCCAGATTCATACCAGATATCTTCAGGAAGCCATTCTCTCTGCTTGGAACAAGTCCATTCAGGCGTTAGATCGTCCGTTAGTGCTCTCCCCGAAGGTCCGGCGCAGCCTGTCTTGGTGGCTGGTCTCTCAAAATTTGTCAAAAGGGAAATCCTTTTGCCCCATCACGTGGAAGATAGTATCCACGGATGCCAGCCTGTCAGGTTGGGGGGCAGTTCTAGAAGAACAGACCCAGAAAGGGCAGTGGTCGAAAGCAGAAAAACTGCTTCCCATCAATATCTTGGAGATCAGAGCTGCTCGGCTGGCCCTGATCGCCTGGACTCTCCCCCTTCAGGGTCTGCCAGTAAGGATACAGTCCGACAATGCCACTGCGGTGGCATACATAAACCACCAGGGGGGCACGAAGAGCCCAGCAGCCCAAAGAGAAGTAAACCTGATTTTCTCATGGGCCGAAGCCCATGTACCCTGCATCTCGGCGGTGTTCATCCCAGGGATAGACAATTCTCAAGCAGATTTTTTGAGTCGTCGACAGTTGCTCCCGGGGGAGTGGTCTCTTCACCCCCAGGTATTCCAAGAGATTTGCCAAAGATTCGGAGTCCCAGATGTGGACATTATGGCAACGAGATCCAACAAAAAGTTGGACAAATTCATATCCCGAGCCAGGGATCCCTCGGCCTACGGGGCCGATGCCTTGGTTTGCCCTTGGCACCAGTTTTCTCTTCTGTATGCGTTCCCTCCACTGCAGATGATTCCCCGCCTTCTACGGAGGATCCGGGTGGAGCGCAGGCCTGTGATCCTGGTGGCCCCGGGGGGGTTGGGTCCCCACTCATCGTGAAGATGTCAGTCGGGGCGCCGGGGCCGCTCCCCCTGCGCCCAGATCTGCTGTCTCAGGGCCCAATCTGCCATCCTGCTTCACAGCAGCTAAATTTGACGGCTTGGCGGCTGAATCCCTAATTCTTAAGGGCAGAGGCCTCTCAGATCAGGTCATATCTACGTTGATTCAGGCTAGGAAACCGGTCTCCAGAAATATTTATTACAGAGTCTGGAGAACCTATGTGGAGTGATGCGAGTCTCAAAAATGGCATCCTCGAAAGTTTTTTATTGACAGGATCTTGCGATTCCTCCAGGTTGGCGTTGACAAAGGGTTGGCTCTTAGTACTCTAAAGGGGCAGGTGTCGGCTTTATCAATATGGTTTCAAAGACCCTTGGCCACCCATTCGCTTATGAAAACCTTCTTGCAGGGGGTCTTGCATGCGAATCCCCCTATTAGAGCTCCCCTCTGCCCCTGGAATTTAAATCTGGTCTTGTCAGCTTTACAAAGGCAGCCGTTTGAACCTCTGACAGAAATCCCTCTTGTGCTACTAACCCGAAAGTTGGTTTTCTTGGTGGCTATGGCTTCAGCCAGAAGGGTTTCCGAGCTGGCAGCCTTGTCATGCAGGGAGCCATACCTTATTCTGCATAAGGACAGAGTGGTTCTGCGGCCTCAACCTTCTTTCCTTCCTAAGGTCATATCCAGTTTTCACTTGAATCAGGACCTAGTCCTACCATCCTTCTTTCCTACTCCCCAGTCCAGAGAGGAAAGACGGCTTCATACTTTGGACGTGGTTCGAGCCATGAGGGTCTATCTCAAGGCTACAGAGAAGATTCGGAAAACAGATGTGCTTTTTGTTCTTCCGGATGGCCCCAAGGAGGGTCAGCCGGCTGCCAAGTCTTCCTTGGCTAGGTGGATTAAGCAGCTGATTTTTCAGGCCTATGGTCTGAAGCGCGTTCCACCTCCTTATCAGTTAAAGCCCATTCTACGAGGGCCATGAGTGCCTCCTGGGCGGCACACCATCAGATCTCTATGGCCCAGGTTTGCAAGGCGGCAACCTGGTCTTCCGTACATACGTTTACTAAATTTTATAAGTTGGACGTTGCAAATAGTACGGACGCAGCTTTTGGGCAGGCGGTCCTACGGGCAGCAGTATAGAATCCTCTGGCCCAGTTCACGCCCCCTTATTTTTCTATTCTCCTTGACTACGCATATATTTTTCTATTACATCAATTCATTGGCCTTACCCTGTATGGCTATGCATTCTCTTTAGGACATCCAAGAGAATAAAACGCTCTGTGTAACCAGATTACGATATGAAAAGGATCTTTTCTTTAAATACTTTTCTTGGGAAGAAGCTCCCACCCCTTGCTTGCTACACATTGTGTAACCTCCCGGGGAGTTGTATATAGCAAAACAAGGAAACTTCCTGTATATTGATTAGGTGTAACATTCCTGTGATAACATGAAGGTACCCATATAACCCAAGTGTAATGGCTATGCGCTCTGTGTCCCGTGATGTACTTCAAGAAAAGGATTTTACAGGTAAGCTGTTTATTAAAAATCCTTTTATTTATGATTAGAAAGTATTTTAGTGGATCCTTGGAGGACACTTCTAGCAGAGGTGGCGTGTCAATCCAGAGTATTAGTATACAGTGGAACCTTGTATTACGAGCATAATCCGTTCCAAGAGAATGCTCATAATTCAAAGCACTTGCATATCAAAGCAAGTTTCCCTATAGAAGTCAATGGAAACTAAAATAATTTGTTCTGCATTGACTTCTATGGCTTGCAATACCGCGTGTGACCAACGGTGGGGGGGTTCCAGGGGACCTCGGAAATACTTTTTTAGAGTATTTATGTGTATTTCTGAATGGCTCCGAACGGCCCCGATATGCTCAGCTCGGCTCCAATCGACTCATATGAGGCAGATGTGCCTCCTTCCTCTTCGGGACGGATGTCCCTTGAACCTAAGCCGGTGATCGGCTTTTTTTTCTCCTCCGCTGTCGGAGGATTACCGAGCTTTGTTTACAGGGTTCTTGATGGTGGCAATTTCAGATTTAGCTTCAACATAGGTGTGCACAGCTTATTGTATTAGGGTGTGCACAGGCAGGCCAGTCTCTACAAGGCAGCCAAACCAAGCAATTGCTTGGGGCCCCAAACTGGCCTTGGGCCCCAAGCAGGGCCCTTGCCGCACTTCCTATATGCTGCAGCCACCTGAGTGCTCTATAGAGAGCCTGCAGCACTGCTGCCTCTCTCGTCACTTCCCCTTCCCTGTAGCGTGACTGAACTCCTCTTCCTTCCTCCTGTCAGTCCGGACTCCGGCCGGGTACCGCGTGGTACAGGAGATTCAGTTTCCTGTTCCCGGCCGGACTGACAGGAAGTGCACACCGAGTGCTCATGTCACTTCCTTTCAGGGAACAGGAAACTGAATCTCCTGCCGCGTGGCACGGACAGCCCGGCAGAAGGGGGAGGGGGGAGTCGGGGGGTAAAAAGAACATAGGGAGGGGGGCACGGAGGACACGGGGGGGGGGGGGCCTTCATGTTCATTTTTCTTGGGGCCCCCAAATTCCTTCAAACGGCCCTGGTCACAGGGAGGAGGCTCTGGGGGTGGGAGACAGTTGATTGAGACCATATTATATTACACCCAGCTGATCACGTGGTAAGGGGCCAGCCCCTTACTTGGATCTGTGATCACTCGAGTTTCGGTGACTCGGGTAATCACAGCAAGCGCCGCGCGTGTCCTGCAGGGGTGTGCAAGGAGCGCAGTAAGGCGTCTTCCCGGAAAAGTAGGTCAGCGATGTAGCCGTCATTCGGCTATAGCGCGGACGGGAAGTGGTTAAGAACAACGTTGGGTTTTTATGAAGCCATAGCACTGTTTGAGAAGAAATAAATATGATTGATTAATTTGGCAATACTTGTACAAAGGTATGTTGAAGAGAAACACGTGGAGAAGATTTTGAAACATAAGGACAATTGAGGTTATGGCCCTGTAGCTGAAATGAACATAAAAACAGCTTATAAAAAAAAGTATTAAAGATAAAACAAAGCCTTCTTCACCTTTGTCACCACTTGGTTTCAAACCGTTTCAAAATAGTTCAAAAAGTCATTTCTAAGCTGTAGTTCCAGGAAATGTAAATAAAATAAAGTCTCGGAAAGACTGAAGAACCTACTGTATGTCAGTTATTTTCTGTTACACCCCATCAACGGAGCAGCAAGAATTGTTTCTAGAGGGACTTCACACCTGGGAGGCTGATTCATAATGTGTTGAAAGATCAGAAAAAAAACAAATGAGGGTCTTGCACTTCGTCTCGGGTCCCACGTGACCCAGACTGCCAAGATCAACCTTGTTCTTGCCTACACTTAGCGGGGGCTTAGGACTATTCCACTTTGCAAACTACTATTATGACTGTCAGATGGCACAGTTAACCAAGTACCATGTTATGCAGGAAGCCCCTCTGTGGATAAGCTTAGAGACAATACACTGTTACGTTTTGTCCATTGATAAGGTCCTCTGGCTCATACCAGCAGACATGGGCGTCCGTTCCATAGGGCAAGGGGGGTCGTTTGCCCCCCATGGAATTGCCAGGGAGAGTCAGGAGCAGGGCCGAACTGGCCCTGGGGCCGATTTAAGCGGTGACTGCAGTGCTCAGCTCCCCTCTAGTTGTCCCTTATTTAGAGTGCCTGTCCCTCTTCTGGAATCAAATCCATGTGTCCCTCATTCCAAAAGGTTCCTCTTTTAGACCTGAAATAAATATACTGTCAATATAGTGTATTGTTTTAGTCAAGGGGTACAGTGATGCAGGGTGCTGTGTAATAAATGTAAAGGGGTCCAGTGATGCAGGGTGCTGTGTAATGTAAAGGGTTCCAGTGATGCAGGGTGCTGTGTAATGTAAAGGGGTCCAGAGATGCAGGGTTCTGTTTAATGTAAAGTGGTCAAGAGCTGTGGGGTGCTGTGTAATGTAAAGGGGTTCAGAGCTGTGAGGTGCTGTGTAATGTAAAGGGGTCCAGAGGTGCAGTTGTGGAGAGGGGGTACACAGTAGTGACAAAGAGATATTGAAAGATGCAGGGGGCACAGTGGGGTGTTTTTAACGCTAGCGGTCGAAGAAAGGGTAAAATGCGACTGTGTATCGACACTGCCGAAGCGCTCCCCTCTGAAAAAATGTCAGCGGACGCCCATACCAGCAGATCCTAAAATTATTAATAATCCCATTACTCAACACTCTCTTACGCTTTGGGACTGCATCAAGAGCTCTTCTGGTCCCCTGTATCCCGATATATAAATCACAATAAGCGTTTAACGATTGGTTTGCGCAACATTTATAGTGTTTACAAAATAGGGGATAGTTTTATGGCATTTTTATTAATATTTTTTTTATACTAATGGCGGCGATCAGCGATTTTTTCGTGACTGCGACATTATGGCAGACACATCTGACAATTTTGACACATTTTTGGGACCATCATCATTTTCAGAGCAAAAAAAGCTATAAAAATGCATTGATTACTGTGAAAATGACAATTGCAGTTTAGTAGTTAACCACTAGGGGTTAAGTGTGACCTCATATGTGTTTCTAACTGTAGGGGGGCGGGGCTGGATGTGTGACGCCATTGATTGTCTTTCCCTATATCAGGGAACAGACAATCAATGACACTGCCACTGTGAAGAACGGTCCTGTGACCGATCACGGGACACCGGCGGGGATCGGGGCCCACGGGCGCGGTCACCGAGCTTCGGACGTACCCATGCGTGATTCTGTCTACGTATATGTGCAAGAGGCGGTCCTTAAGTGGTTAAATTGGTCATTAAAAACGATCGTGTGTAAGCTCCAGAGCATTTTTCTCGACGTGAAAAATGGCCCATAAAAATTTAGAACATGCTGTGTAGGCTTTAACCTCCCTAGCGGTATGATTCTGTTTGGAATTATGTACCAAAAGCGGCACAATTTTTGCATGGAAATTTGGTGATATGTATTATAGGCCTGCAATTCTTAGTAATTACTTACTTAAACCTGACCAAAACAAGACTATAGTAGACATTCCAGATGTGATAAATTTGAAACACAAACTCATGAATTATAATGTAATAAATAATATAATTGTATTCAATAATGTAATGAAAAATAATGAAATTTGTCAAACAAAGAAATTCAATAAACATCCTGAGTGTGAAACACTTTGAAGCATGGAACTAGACAAAGTCCGATGTCGCAATCAGGACAATAGTACCTTGTTTCTTTTCGGACTTTTTTCCATTGCCATCTCTTTTTGAACAGCAAACGACGCACATCCTGGTAGGCGCTGCCTTTCTTGCGGTTGGCGGTATGTAGTCCATAAAATGACGACGTGTCAGGCCGCGTACACACGACCGAGCTTCTCGGCAGAATCCAGCGAGAAGCTCGCTGGGAGACATATTCTGCCGAGGTTCTCGATCGTGTGTACACTTCCGACGAGCGTCCCGTCGGGAAGCTCATTGAGCCAAAAAAGAGAGCACGCTCTCTTTTTCCTCGTTGTTCAATGAGGACTTTGGCTCGAGAAGATTTTCCGACCGCTTATCGGGAACCTCGTGGGGCGGAACGATGGGTTTAGCCCGACGAGGTTCTTGTACGTGTGTACGCGGCCTCAGACGTTTTGGGTTGACAACTTCAACAGCGCGTCATCCGGGTCTGTTAGCAGCTACTGATGGCGTCTGGTGGTTGACAAAAATCTGCTCAGCCACCTTCCAGATAAAGTCAGAATGAACAAGAGGTATGTCACTCTTTGCTTTATAAAGGATATAAGAGTTCCAAAGGCATTGTTCCAGGAGATGCCTGAAAATCTTTTTATAATACTTCTTCTGTTGTTTCCGCATCGCCGGGTAAAATGTCTGATTGCCTGATTGGCTCGGGCGACACCTCCCATCGTGTGATTATAGTCGATCACAACTTCAGCACATCTTTTCCTTCTTGTCTCGCCATTGCATTGCCATCATCTTATCCTTTTGAAAGGCAACCATTTCTCTGGTTTTTAGTTTGCATAATCAAGCCCAAAGGGTGGCGCCATTGGAATGGAACTTCCCATTAATAGTGCTATCGTACGTGTTGTACATCATCGTGCTTTGCTACAGCATTTTTTTTTTCACGATCGTGTGTAAGCA
The DNA here is from genome assembly GCA_029574335.1 of Rana kukunoris. NCBI lineage: Eukaryota > Metazoa > Chordata > Amphibia > Anura > Ranidae > Rana > Rana kukunoris. The sequence continues at coordinate 183,789,236 of CM056056.1, forward strand.
AGGCAGGCTTGACAAGAATCACGTCGAGATAAAATAAGTTTTTTTCATGACATTAAAAACGGGCATGTGTATGCGGCATTACATAGCTCCCACGTCCTTCACAGCCTGCACACTTACACTTGTACTCAGAGTCTCAGGTAATCGTACTAGGGAAAGGTCTGGGACGACAACATGGAAAGTGACCTGGAGTGTGCCGGGGTCACATGGTCGATATGCCTAAAAGGGGGCATACCCAAGTAGAAGTAAAAGAGAGAAGAAATGCAAGAAAAAAGGGGAAGCGTGGGTGGGACACGTGAAAACAGCCTTCAGGAAGGAGGATGTCGGGCGGGTTTAAGTACCTCCCGACTCCTCCTACAAATTCAGGCAGACTTGCGGTCTGCCTTCCAACTTGTAATCAGAGTCTCAAGGTAATCGTACTAGGGAAAGGTCTGGGACGACAACACGGAAAGTGACCTGGAGTGTGCCGGGGTCACGTGGTCGATATGCCTAAAAGGGGCCAAAAATAAGACGGTAGGATGAGCTCGTAAGAGATTGAAATGAAAGTAGCCATATGTAACTTTGATCAGCCAATGCAAGGAAGCCTGTGACAACCGAATATGTAGATCCGAAACATGTTCAGAAATGGATGCAAACCCACCAACCTAACTCCTCAACGACATGTATGCGGATCCCCCAGGGAAAAGCAGCCGAAACTGTGTCTATACTGAAAACACAGCCGGTACACGCATGAAGTGCAGCCCTAGTCTAGGCAGCAGGGAATGGCAATGTGACATGTACTGCGCTAGCGAAGAAGGGAGCACTAGGGAAAGGAAAGTGGCCTATCCCTGGGTACATCCGCAGTAGCCACCAAGAGACGATCTAAAGACTGACGGAGCACCAGTTTGTAGGATCGATTGAGCCGAGAGTGGCAAAAAAAGACAATGAATGCAAGAAGATATTGAATGGGCAAAAGAACCCAAGATACCGAGATGGAAAAACCTGGAAGGTATCCCAGGAGTCACACCCTTCCAAGGCTAAAATGAACATGACTAGCTGACCCAGCTCCATCTCTAGCAGGAAAACCGGGACGGTGTGGCAAAGGTGTATGAGCCTAGGACCTGATGGAAAAAGGCGGCGAGCTACCATGTACCGAAACCCCTCACCGGAGAAGGACGGATGGCGGGAAAGTCTTCAATATCTGCTGCCCGTGACATGACGTCTGCAAACAAGAACAACACCGTTATACACAAGAAATAACCAACGAGCCCCAACTTACCTTAGGAAAAGGAAAAATCTTTACCTCCCTTACCACTACTCAAGCAGCTGACCAAGACTAAAGATGCAGTAACGCCATGCAGGATAGTATACGTAGCACAAGACTAAAAACATGTCAGTCTCAAGGACCTAGCAAGGCCGAGCTAACTGAGGCTAATCAGGCCAATTAAAACGTAACACTCAAGCCTATGAACCTGAGGACGTGTCAGGCAAGTGATATATGAGTAGTTTGATTACCTGACGTATGAAAAGAATAGTGAAAGGAACACTGCCGGTGGGACGTAATAAACCTACAACGTGAACAAACCAAACATACTTACAATACAAAGTATGAGAATGTGACAAACCCATGAAATTGCAAAGGCCAAGCAACCTGAGGCGTATCAGGCAAATTAAAAACGTACACTCAGGCCTGATGAACCTTAAGACGTGTCAGGCCATTTGTACAAGAAATTAAATGTCAAGATGCATGAAATGTATGAGAAACGGATGAGGAGACTTGCCACCGTACAAGCCAATTATAAACGCTCATCTCAATCCGTAAGCACCCATAAACGTGATGGGTGATCCCACCCCAAGCGGTGAAACGCCATGAACCTAACATGAACATACCAATACGACCAACTAGGAAAACAAAATTGTGGGAAGAACGAAATTGTATGAGAGAACATGAACAGCATGAGAAAATGTAATCACACGAGAACGTAAACACATAAGGGCATGATACATGAGAAACGTAAACACATGAGGACAAGATACATGAGAAACGTAAACACATGAGGACAAGATACATGAGAAATGTAAACACATGAGGACAAGATAAATGAGAAACGTAAACACATGAGGACAAGATACAAGAGAAACGCAAACACATGAGGACAAGATACAAGAAAAGCGCAACACATGAGGACAAGATACAAGAGAAACGCAAACACATGAGGACAAGATACAAGAGAAACGCAAACACATGAGGACAAGATACAAGAGAAACGCAAACACATGAGGACAAGATACAAGAAAGGCGCAACACATGAGGACAAGATACAAGAGAAACGCAACACATGAGGACAAGATACAAGAGAAATGCAACACATGAGGACAAGATACAAGAGAAACGTAAACACATAAGGACAAGATACAAGAGAAACGCAAACACATGAGGACAAGATACAAGAGAAACGTAAACACATGAGGACAAGATACAAGAGAAACGCAAACACATGAGGACAAGATACAAGAGAAACGTAAACACATGAGGACAAGATACAAGAGAAACGCAAACACATGAGGACAAGATACAAGAGAAACGCAAACACATGAGGACAAGATACAAGAGAAACGTAACACATGAGAACATAACTAGCCTGAGAAACTTTATTGCATGAGAAACGTAATTACAAATTCAGGCAGACCTGCTCTCTGCCTTCCAACATCTTACCAGAATACACCACATTTCAGGTCTAGGTGGAATTTTCCTATCCCCCAAATTACCAAAAAAACATAAACTGCCTTACTTTTCAATATCTCCAAATCAATCACTTTTTTTCCTTAGCTACATTTAATTTATTGTTGTATAATCTTTATTTATTATCTTCATATTTATAATAAAACATACAATTAAACATATATATCCAAGAAACCAGACTAGAAATGTACATTTTCACAACTTATTATTGCACTCTTTTGACTCCGTTTTCCTTATTCACCCCCCCCCTTTTTTTGTATTTCCACATCAGACCCAACCAAAAGGTGTTGTAACAACTTGAGAAGAGTTCATTTTTATTTCGCCCTTCAGATTTCCTCTCCGGTTTTGCATCACTTGTGGTTTTCTTATTTATTTATTTTATATTGTTTTCCATTTCTTTTTCTTTATTTTTCTATCCTTGTTGTGTTTTTATATCAATCTCTTTTTTATTTTTTTTATTTATTTATTTAATTTTTTCCCCCTTCCCTTTCCTTAATATTAACCAAGGGAAAGGAATACGACTAGAAAAGTATAGACTTAACATACTAGACAAGGAAATTAGAGAACAAAAAAAAAGGAAAGGGAATCAATCCCCATTACCCCTCTCCATCCCTCTGTCTCCTGGTTCATTGTTCCTTTTTTTTTTTCCCCGATATCTTTCCCCCATTCCTCTACACTTCTTATTATTTCTTTTGTCCCTAGTTCTGTCAGTATCTTATAGATCACCGCAATTCCATGCTGTAATGTAATTCTGTCTCACCGAGTTTATTAAAATAAATGCACATCGCTGGGATTAGGAGCTCTTTAAATTTTTTATAATATTTTATTGGCAAGCCGTCCGGGCCTGGGCTTTTCCCACCAGGTGTATCTCTAATCGCTTGGCTAATTTCCTCTTGTGTGATTGGGGCTTCGAGGATTTCTACTGTTTCTTGCACCAGTTTTGGTATATTTGCTTCTATCAGGTACTCCCTAATTTTCTTTTCTCTATTAACCTTCTCCTCTTGCGTCTCCCCCTTTCTAATGGTATACAGTGCGGAATAGAACGTCCAAAAGGACTCAGCAATCTCGGACGTCCTGTACCTCATCTGTCCCTGCTGATCTTTTATTTTTTCTACATAGTTTATGTTTCTTTTTTCTTTTGAAATCCTAGCCAAATACTTCCCCGGTTTATTGCCCCATAGGTACCTTTCTTTCGAGACATTTTTAAAAATGTTCCTAGTTTCCATTTCCATTAGGTCTCTTAGTTGGGTCCTCTTTATTACAATTTCCTGATAAACTTCATTGTCTTTTTGGTTTTTATGTTTAACTTCCAAATCTTGAAGTTCTCTAATTATCCTATTTCTATTTGCTTCTATTGTCTTCTTTTTGCCTGCGCCGAGGGAGATTAATTTTCCTTGGATACAAGCTTTGTGGGCTTCCCATATGATGGCTTTACTTACATCCGGTGTATTATTTGCAGCAAAATATTCCTCTATTTCAGTTCTTATTATATCACAGACTTCTGTATCGTATATTAATTCCTCGTTTAGATTCCAGGTCCCCCTCCTCTCTTCTACTTCTGGGAGTTGCATTCTCACCGAGACAGGGGCGTGGTCTGAGATTGACATCACCCCTATCGCGGCATCGTTTACATACTCCAGAATTTCCTGATCCATCATTATATAATCTAATCTCGAGTACATTTTGTGCACTGTAGAATAGAATGTGTAGTCCCTTTTATTTGGGTTCATAACTCTCCAGGAATCAATTAAGTGGTTCTTATACAGTTTTATTTTCACTATTTGTTGTTGCTTACTATCAACTCTAACTAGATGTAGATCTAAGGTGAAATTAAAATCCCCCGCTAAGACTAAATTACCCTGTTTAAAATCCATTAACATGTTCAAAATCTTTTTTAAGTACCTCTGGGGATGTTTATTAGGGCAGTATACGTTAGCCAATGTGTACCGTTTACCGTGTAAGGCCCCTCTAAGGAACAAGTATTGGCCATCTGGGTCCACTTTCCTATCTTCTACTTTAAAGCTTACATTTTTCCCTATGCCTATGGCGACCCCTCTAGATCCTTTCTGAGGGGAATCGCCATAGAGCCAAATTGGGACTGCCCGAGAGTACAGCCTAACTCTTGAGTCAAGCGTGATATGTGTCTCCTGAAGGAAAACTATATCTGCAGAAAGTCTTTCGATCTCCTTTAGGATCATATGCCTTTTCTGTGGGGAACTAAGTCCTCTCACATTATAGGTAATAAAATTTACATTAGACATATGTATATTAATATATATATATTTATTTTTCCCCCCTTTTTTTGTTTCCTTTTTCTCTTTCGTTTTCCTCATTCCTTTGTTCCCTCATCTCCCTGTCTTCAGGTACTCGGCCGATCCTATATATCTGTGTCTCCCTTTCTCCCCCCCCCTTCTACAACCCACCCCATTCCCCTCCTCCCTTCCCTTCTTAGCCTCCCTCCCTCCCTCCCCCCCAGACCTCCCCTCCCCTAGCCCTTGATGGAAACTTGACCCTAAGGTCTACTATAGGAGCATCCACCCTTGCACCCCCTGTGCTATGGTGCTCCCCGCCTTGAGGCGGAGCACAAATCGACACCTCCTCCTTCCCCCTGTTGCCTGGGGGGTATCGACAGGGTGGTCGAGGGCCCCTGTTCCCCGGTCTCCCCCTTGCATTTAGCCATATTACTTAGTATCTTTCAACTCGCTTTGAGATCTCACCCCCGCTCCCCTCTCCCCCCCTCCCCCCTCCCCTTCCCTGCCTGTCCTCATCCCACTTCTCGATAACTACTTGGTATTGGAATGTTAAATTTTTGGCAAAACTCTGGGATTTCATCTAGGAATCTTAATTTCATCGTGACACCGTTTTTCCTCCCAATCAAGCTTGCCGGAAAACCCCAGTTATATTGTATTTCTTGCAGGACTCGCAACAATGGTTTCAGGTTTCTTCTTCGTCTGAGCGTTTTTTGGGATAGGTCCTGATAGATTTGAATATTATGTTCCTCATATTTGATTGGGGACTTCCCTCTCAGATTTTTCCATAGTTGATTTTTTTCTTCCCAGCTTTCAAATCTTATTATTATGTCTCTGGGGTTCTCCTGGGAGATTTCTCTGGGCCTCCTTATCTGGTGTGCTCGTTCTATCCTTAATGGTGAAGTTATTTCTCTTTCAAGTAAAGGGTTACAAATTTTTCGAATGATTTCAGGAAGATTTTCTGACTGTGCGGAATCTGGGACACCGCGTATCCTAATATTTTTCCTTCTGTCTCTGTTTTCCTGATCTTCTACTTTATACGCTTGTTCCCTTTGATCTCTTTTAATCGCTTTAATTTTTTCCTCTAATTTTCTGATGGTATTGAAATTATGGTCTGTTTTCTTTTCAGCTTCCTCTAATCGTTCTAGCATAAATCCCATGTTCCTCTCAATTCTCTCTATTTGTGCTATTAGTGATTTTTCTAGGGCAGCGAACATTCTCTACATCTCCATTTTTGTTGGCAGTAAAGATCCTGATTGTTGTCCTTCAGTTACACTTTGATCATGTGTCCAATCTGTTTCTTGATCTGTCCCAGTCTCTAGTTGTAATTCTAGGTTAGTTGAGCTATTTGGGTTGCTTAGGGTCTGTTTCATCTTCTCCTTTTTTTTCTCCTTATCTACCTGAGGGTTTCTTCCTCCTTGTTGCTTATCTGCTACATCTTTATCCCCGTGCACCCCTTGGATTACATATTTGTTCATTGGCCCTGGGCTTTGACTTAGCCGAGAAGCCGAGGCTGTACCAGAGGCTGCACCCCCCCTTGCCCCTCTTGCCCTGGTACTCATCCCAGAACAATGTTATTCTCTCTTGTGGGAGAAAGTTTCCACCAACTTAGTTTGGCTGAGAATTCCCACAAGTGTCCCCAGCCTATTCTCTGTCTATGAGTGTTGTGTTGAGGTCGGTGATATTAATTAATGTTCCCGTCCACCTTGGCTCACCTCAATTCCCCTTGTTACTGATAATGACCTTATAGATGTTGGTCCCTATATAACTAAGGGGATAGGGCCGAGATTTGGATGAAAATACCAGAAGAGAAAAAGAAGACAACAGATTCTTTCTACACAAGATCTGACCCATTCATAAACTTCTTTTCTATCTTACAGCACTAATCCCAGAGCCTCCTAGTAGTAGGTTTTAACGTAATTTCTATGAAAAGAAGAAAAAAAAAAGTGATCCAAACTGCTCTTCAGAGCGCTCCTGAGCATAGATTGATTGGTTTCCTCCAGTAGTTTTAATCACAAAATATGTTAAAAACACACTCTAAATGAACCTGCAATCTCAAGTTTTCTTTTGCATATAGATTTCTCTTCTGGTTTGCTGTTATTACCCCTTTACTGTTTACCTTCAGAGTCTTCAAGAGGAAAATAAAAAATCCAACTCCAACTTCAAATGCAGTGCCAGCAAATTCATAACCAAATCATAGCATATCATGTAGCATTTCATGTAGGATATCATGGAGCGTTGTATTTAACAGAGGGTTAGAGGTTACTTACAGTAGTGGCTGCAGTCAGCGATATCGCTTCATTAGTTGAGCAGGTCCACATCGAAGGACCTATTTCAGTGTCTACTTACAGTAACTGCTACTGCTGCTGCTGCGATATTGCTGTGTTGCCCTGTAGATAGTTGAGACCCGTTTCTCACTGCTGCTGTGCTTCGGGGGGGGGGGGGGGATCTCCCTCCACTCCTTGTAGCTTCAAACAGGAGGACCTCCGCACCCCTCCTATTTCGGGGGGAGCCTCTCCGGGAGCACCCCCCACTGTCTCCGCCACCAATCCCCCTGTAACCCTCTCCAGGCAGGTTCAAGTCAGCACACCAATCTCCCTACAGCCAGCTGACCTGTCCGTCACGGACGTCTCAGCAGCGGCACGCCTCTTCCCGATGCGGACCGCCGCCTCGCTGGCTCGTCTCCCGTCTAACGGCTGCAGGGAAGGTGTGCGCGAGGGGTAAAGGGGTAAGGAGGGGGATCTCCGCTCAGATGGAGAGGGAGTAAGCGAGGCCAAACCGAGTGCCGTATTCGGCCATTGTAGCACTGAGGGACCGGCCGGAACTGCTGGAGCACTCTCTAACCACCCCGCCTCGAGGACTGCGCCATCATAGACTCCTCACTCACCCCAGACTGTCATGTCCCACCCCCCCCCCCTAAACCCCATCTCTGTGTATGTTGCTGGGCCTCCTTCTCTTCATTATTTACTTTGGGTGTTTCTGTTGGGTGTTCCTTATGTCTTCCCTTTTTGGATTTTACATGAGGTATATGGGACCAACCAGGGCCCCCAAATATTTCTAAATTCCTTAAGATTTCCTCTCCTTGTGTACACCACATTCTCCTTCCATATTGTTTCAATGACTACCTTGACCCACTCTCTTACTGAGGGGGGTTCCTCTGCTTACCATCTCTGCACTATTAATTTTCTCTGCCTGAAAGAGGCACCTCATCACTCCCTTAGTCGCATCACCTTTTCCCTCCCTCACACCCAAAATGCACAGTTTGGGGTCCATTTCCATACTAGTGTCATATATGGTATTTATTTGAACAGTCTTTTATTTTTTTGTTAACAGATAGAGGGCCAGATCCACATACGTTGGCCGCCCGCGTGGCGTGTCCCATTTACGCTACGCCGCTGTAAGTCACATTTCCTTATCCTCAAAGAAATGCACCTGTAACTTACCGCGGCGTAGCGTAAATGGGCCGGCGTTCGCAAGTTTAATTCAAATTTACTAAGGGGGCGTGTTTTATTATAATTATGAATGACCTGACGCAAACAATGCTTTTTTTACACTGCGCTGGCCGTGGACGTATCCTAGTGCGCATGCGTGAAATCACGTCGCAAATAGTCAATGAAAATAACTAACTTACGCAATTCCCTATTCGCGAACGGGTTACGCAAACGACGAAAAAATTGACACTGGCCCGACTATCATACTTAACATTGCGTACACCTCCATATAGCAGGGGTAGCTTTATGCCAGAGATACGCTTATGCAAACGATGTAAAAGGAACGCGCCGGCCGCTTGTACGTTCATGGATTAGCGTAATTCGCTAATTTGCATATTCAATGAGGAAATCCGACGGGAGCGCCCCTAGCGTCCAGCGTAAGACTACAACTAAGATAGGACGGTGTAATATACTTACGCCAGTCGTCTCTTAGCGTAATTCCGGCGTATCATGTTTTGTGGATACAAAACAATGATACGCCGGCGGAAAATTAGAATTATGCCGGTGTTTCTGTAGATACACCGGCGTAATTCTTTGTGGATCTGGCCCAGAATCTTTTATTCAGCAGGTGCTTCAAAAAACACTTTGTTGGATCGCCAAACAAGACGCATAAATTTGAAATCTTCATATATTTGAGTATAAACAAGACGCATACATTTGAAATCTTCAAATACTTGAGTATAAAGTATATTTTATATATGTAAAATTAGTTACATTTCAGATCATACCAGAGTTTTAATAAAGCATAATATGGAATAGTCCAAATAACACCAGGGTCAAATGACCATTAGCAACCAGTTAGAAATCGGCTTGCAATAGCCAGTTGACAGTCAAAATTCATATCCGATTGGTTGTCTTGGGCCACCAGTGTGGCATGCCATTTTTTGGGTGCCCAATAAATGTTTTGCAAGAGTTTATCCTCTAGCATACTGACAAGGCAATAGAACAGTATTTGAATACATAGTATAGAAAATATGGAACTTGTCTTTTCCTTTTACTCTTATAATTTAATCAAATGCTTGGATATATAAAAAAAAAAAAGCACCCGCTGATCTGTGACAGAGGTAAGGCACTAACAGCATGTACTCTGTTAGAGTTTTAGAAAAATACACATAAATAAATCTCATTTGTAAATCTCATGTTTTGGGGGGGCTGAAATACTATAAATTACAAAAACTGTAGAAGGACCAAAAAGACTGACATGAAACAGTTCCATAGAAAAGGTTTCAAAAGAAATGAAGGAACCCACAGCATCTTAGGCCGCGTACACACGAGGAGACATGTCCGATGAAAACGGTCCGCGGGCATGTCTCCAGGGATATTTTGGTCTGATGTGTGTACAGACCATCAGACCAAAATCCCCGCGGACGGAGAAACGCAGTGACGTAGGAGAGACCGATGTCCTCAATCAAGGAAGTTCAATGCTTCAATGCGCAGGATTTCGGTCCGATGGTTGAGCGTACTAACCATTGGACATGTCCGACGGACAGGTTTCCAGCGGACAAGTTTCTAAGCATGCTTAGAAACTTTTGTCCACTGGAAACCTGTCCGCTAGGCCGTACACACGATCGGACATGTCCGCGGAAACTGGTCTGCGGACCAGTTTCAGCGGACATGTCCCCTTTGTGTGTACGCGGCCTTAGAGAAAGAACACAGCATCAATTGTGAGAAATGGGTCATTAAACGGTAAAAGGCAAATTTAATCAAGAACAAACATTTAGGCAAGTCATCCAGGCTTCATTCCCCTGGGCTCACAGGGGAAAAGATTTAAGGCCAGTCAGTCGCTTTTCGAATAATAAATGACTGTGGTCCAAACAAAGGATTAACCTGAGCCAATATTGCAATGAGCCAAAACAAAGAGCAGCAAACTGCACACGTCACCAGCATTGTATTAATGACTCCTCTGTTGGGTCCCTTAGGGATGAACCATGGCACCACAGTGCCCACAAAGGCCCAGAAGACGGTCATGGCGATGATAGGGACGAGCAGCCCGGGGTACGCCATGATGAAGTCACCACCAACCTCACAAGATCACCTGAACACCGCTGTCCCCCGCAGATACTCTTGAACTGTCTTTTAGGTGTATAATATGTCCTGTGTATAAACATTAAAAATGAGACCTTCTGTGTGGATGATACTGTTACCAGGTGTCCTCCCTCTAAAATCTTCTTCCATTGCCCCTCCGATATGGTCCCCAGATCCTCTTCCTATTTTCCCCTACATTTGAGCTGTTCGGGGGCCCTCAATACTTCCCCGGCATATACAGTCATGACCGAAATTGTTGGCACCCCAGGAATGTTTCCAGAAAATCAAGTATTTCTCACAGGAAAGTATTGCAGTAACACATGTTTAGTCTCTTTGTGTATATTGGAACAAAACCAAAAAAGGGAGGAAAAAAGCAAATTGGACATAATGTCACACAAAACTCCAAAAATGGGCTGGTCAAAATTCTAGGCACCCTTAACTTAATATTTGGTTGCACACCCTTTGGAAAAATAACTGAAATCAGTCGCTTCCTATAACCATCTTACACCTCTCACCCGGAATTTTGGACCACTCTTCCTTTGCAAACTGCTCCAGGTCTTTCTTATTGGAAGGGCGCCTTTTCCCAACAGCAATTTTAAGATCGCTCCACAGGTGTTCAATGGGATTTAGATCTGGACTCATTCATGGCCACTTTAGAACTCTCCAGCGCTTTGTTGCCATCATTGTCATTGTCCTGCTGGAAGACCCAAGATCTCGGACGCAAACCCAGCTTTCTGACACTGGGCTCAACAGTGCGACCCAAAATCCTTTGGTAATTCTCAGATTTCATGATGCCTTGCACCAGAGGTGTATTTAGGTTTTGTGCTGCCCTAGGCCTGACTAAACTTGCGCACCCTCTAATTTAAATATGACCCACCCCTTCCTGTCAAAGCCACATCCCTGTCATATTCATGGGAAGAGGACAGAGGGACGCCCTGGGAGAAGGACAGAAGGACGCCCTGGGAGAAGGACAGAGGGACGCCCTGGGAGAAGGACAGAGGGACGCCCTGGGAGAAGAACAGAGGGACGCCCTGGGAGAAGGACAAAGGGACTCCCTGGGAGAAGGACAGAGGGACTCCCTGGCAGAAGGTGAGAGGGACGCCCTGGGAGAAGGAGAAAGGGATGCCATGGGAGGAGGAGAGAGGGACGCCCTGGGAGGAGGAGAGAGGGACGCCCTGGGGGGAGGAGAAAGGGACGCACTGGGAAGAGGACAGAGGGCCCCCCCCCCACAAAGTGCCGCCCCCTAGACCTGGGTCTTGTTGGCCTAGGCCAGAATACATCCCTGCCTTGCACACATGCAAGGCATCACATGCACCGCCAGGCCCCCCTCCCTTGTTGTTAGCTGTAGGGTTTGTAAACTTATCCTGGACTGACCTCCTTTCCATATAAGTTCTCTAAATAGTGTGCCACTTTTTTTAAGCCATTTCCTATGGATCCATATTGGGGAATTATGCATTAAATATAATAGTTGTGGCATCCACAGCATTTTGATCAGGTTGCATCTCCCTGCAACCGATAATGGCAGACGCCGCCAGATTTCAATTTTATTTAAAATTTAGTCAGAAGGGGGACTACATTATTGTTTATGTATTTATTTGGATCTTTCATTATGTGTAAATCTAGGTATTTTATTATCTCAACTACTTCCAGCTGGGGAATTTATGCTAAGGTCTGGTCCCCAATGGGGTCCACTGGCATAAGTGCTGATTTCTCCCAGTTTATAACCAATATACCCCCCACTCTAGACTATCAAAAGCTTTAACCACGTGTAGGGACATAATTGCCCTTGTGCCCATATTCTCCTCACAGCTGACCATCTTAAAGCAGCCCACTGTACTCCCACTGACATTTTAATGGGAATAGTATGAGACAAAAGTAGTTTCAGGTTTATTATCCCTATAATGATAATGGTGTTAACATTAATGCCATGACTCTATATATGTCATCCTACCACCGCACTATGGGCCGGATTCAGATACATTTGCGTATCTGTCCAGCGGCGTAGCGTTTCGTCTTTATGCTACGCCTCCGCAAATATTATGGGCAAGTGCCTTATTCAGAAAGCACTTGCTCCATAATATGCGGCCGGCGTAGCGTAAAGTGCACGGCGGAAGGCCGCGCAATTCAAATTGTTGAAGTGGGGGCGTGATTCATGTAAATGAATCATGACCCCACGTAATTGACGTTTTTTTTTAATGGCGCATCCCAGTGCGAATGCGTCAAATCACGTCGCTATTTGTCAATGTAAACGACGTGAGCGTAACTTACGTCAAGCCCCATTCCCGAACGATTTACGCAAACGACGTACATTTCGACGTGGTCCCGACGTCCATACTTAACATTGGCTGCGCCTGCTATAGCAGGGGTAACTTTACGCCGGTCTAACGCTTATGCAAACGACGTAAAATACGACACGCCGCCGCAAGTACGTTCGTGAATCGGCGTAAATATCTCATTTGCATATTTTACGTGAAAAACGACGGAAGCGCCACCTAGTGGCCAGCGTAAATATGGAACTTAAGATACGACGGTGTAAGCGACTTACTGTACGCCGCTCGTATCTTAGGAGAAAGCTGGCGTATCTTGTTTTCTGAATACGCCAACGTAAATACTATCTGAATCTGGCCCTATATTTATAAAATAAATAAATACCTAGTTAGTATAAATAACATATATATAAAAGCATGTGCGCCTCTCTCTCTCTCCCCTCCCACTCATTTTGGTTTTCGTCCTAATGTCGGTCCGATAACCACATGTGACCTTTTGTAGGCATATCCGGACCCCTTCATCTAGTCCTCGTGAACATGGCCACCATAGAGAATTTGGCCACCATGTTTTTATGATCCACTCTGGTTTAGATTCTTTGGTGTTCCACATGAGGTATTATGTCAGTTTTATATACTGTTTTCTTAACCCCTTCCATACAGGGCATTTTCACCCCCTTCCTGCCCAGACCAATTTTTAGTTTTCAGCGCTGTTGCACTTTGAATGACAATTGCGCAGTCATGCAACACTGTATCCAAATTAAATCTTTATGTTTTTTTTCTCCACACAAATAGAGATTTCTTTTGGTGGTATTTGATCATCTCTGCGGTTTTCTATAAACAAAAGAAGAGCGACAATTTAAAAAATGTTTTTTATTTTTTTTACTTAATAAATCATTTTTTTTAAACATTTTTTTCCTCAGTTAAGACCGATACGTATTATTCTACCTATTTTTGTTAAAAAAAACGCAATAATCGTATATTGATTGGTTTGGTTTATATCATCTACAAAATCGGTCATAGATTTATGGCATTTTTATTTTATTTTTTTTAACTAGTAATGGCGGCGATCTGCGTTTTTATGTGACCGTGACATTGCGGCGACATTGCAGCGACACTTTTGACACGTTTTTGGGACCATTCACATTTATACAGCGATTAGTGCTATAAAACTGCACTGATTACTTTGTAAATGTGACTGGCAGGGAAGGAGTTAACACTAGGGGGCGCTGAAGGGGTTAAAATGGTCCCTAAAGTGTGTTCTAACTGTAGGGGAGGGGGACTCACAGGGGGAGGAGACCGATGTGTATTCCTCTGTACTGGGAACACACATCGGTTTCCTCACCGCTGACAGGAGGTGGATCTGTGTGTTTACACACACAGATCTACACTCCTGCCGTGATTGCCGGTAATCGTGGGTGCCCGGCGGCAATCGCGGCCATTAGACACGCGATCAGGGTCGTGGGTGGTGCCGCGGGTGCGCACGCGCACCCTAGATCGCCGGGAACAAAGGACGTCAAATGAAGTCCACCCGGATCGAGGAGGGGTTCCTGCCGTCATCATTTCACAATGACGCGGTAAGGAAGGGGTTAAACCATGTAGACAAATGTTGATTAAATATTGATATAAATACAATATAATGGTGCAATGTACTAATAACGTTTTTCTTGGAATACACCATATATATCTATATAACCCCCTGAAGAAGATCGATACGATTGAAATGATCGAAATGCATTGGGGAGCCGCATGTGGCAACCAAATGGTTTACTACATAGGTCATTGTGAGATATAGATATGTATATATGTGAACATCATATATTAACTGTACACCAGAGCTCTTAATGTTGTCCTTGTATGTGCTGGATCCATTTTCCTTAATTTTTTTATGTACAATAATTTTTTGATACTTTTGATATTTATTAATAAATACATTTATTAAAAAAAAAAACTTTTCTTTATGAGTTTACAATTTTTTTAGCTGCATATAAGCGCTTGGGAACATCATTTCCCCATTTTTTCTAATAGTAATGAGCTAGCAGCAAACAGCTTGGATAATAGAAGTTGGGTACCACATTTTTGCAGGTTTATTATCCTGCCTCTGTTTTCCAGATCATTCTGGTGGAACTGTAGACAAAGGTGTTTGTGTCATTTTGCATTTGTGCCTCTTTCAGGCAGGTAAAGTGGTTATACAACATGGTGCTCTCTGTTTCTGGAACCCCTACCCATGTCAATGGTGACTGCATAGCGTCTTTCACTTTCTGTATCTGATAAATCTCTTTGCTCTCCATAGTCAGGAAACAGAGGTCCTGCTTTGACGGGAGAGAAGCCAGCAGGTATCTCAGTACTGAGTCAGTTGGGGGAAGGGGGGTACACAGACCATTTACTACTCCTGAACCCAGTGTGTGACATCCAGGTCAAGGATCCATGGTCATTCTGACTTGCAGGAGCCACTGTTCGACTCAGTTAATATTTGGTCTTACTGGCTAGCATCTAGTAAAGGAACAGGCAGTGAAGTAGTTGGTAACAACCAAACTGGAGATGGTCTGTGGTAGTCCCTGGGTCATTTTCCCTTTCAGTATAGGGTGTATAAATTAGATTTTTATGTCTTATATCAGGGTGAAAGCTGCCTGGGGAACAGAGCTCTCTTGAGGTTTGTAGTCACCGTGCCGTTGCTTGACCATGTCCTACAATTTTTTTTGGTTTAATAATGTTTTTTTCTAGCTGGAATTCTTTTTTAAAATGTCACTCCACCAAAAAGGATCTCTTTATCACTTGGGGGCTCTATTGAAGGGATCTCTAGTATATGTCCCCCCGTATGCACACCTGGTGTGCCCATATTTATGGGTTCCAACCATCTACTGCCGAATAAGATGTATATTTATTTTATATAATGTAGCAACCTGGTTGAGCTAGAAAAAACAGAAGGTGGATGGGAGCACCTAAACCTCCTAGGTGGACATGAACAGATCTGTAAATCAAGGCAGGGAGATGTCACTGTTATATGTCTTGGATACTCCAAGAGCAAGAGGCTGACTGAGCCCAGTATTATCCACAAAGAACTAAAATACCACCTTTGGATGGCCTTGCCTTTATAACATTGAGGAGACAAAGCAGAAAGTGAAATGTTTACCTCCCCTGCCTCCTTTTCCTGCAGTTTTTAAGCTAAATGACAGGTGCACTTTAACATAGTACGGCTAATGCCCCATACATGCTTTTGCCCGGCCGAACTCACATCGGAATTCCAACGGAATTCCATCAGAGTAAAAGAGAACATGTTCTCTATCTAAACTCCGATGGAATTTCCTCGGAATATCCGATGGAAAAATTCCGATGGGGCATACACACGGTCGGAATTTCCAATGGAAAAAGTCAGTCTGACTTTTTCCATCAGAAATTCCGATCGTGTTTACGTGGGCATTACACAGCCAAGGAATTTGGTAGCAAAAGTCAAAACCAGCTATTTACTTTGGCAATATGGTCTAGAGACCATGACTTTACAATCTGCGGTTTATCACTAATTACACAGAGGAGTGAAACCTCTGTAAAATGCCAAGAATAGAATAGATCTGGCAGAGATAGGAGAAGACAAAGCCAGGTATAAAGTTATTACCTTTAAATGCTGAGTATTTAGGTTACAAAGGCCCATGTAAATCCTTTGAAAGTCTGTAATAGCATGCTTACATGTTTTGGTGGTTTTCTGTCATCCAACATACCCTGCGGGGTATATTTACAAATCAATAAAGGTAAACCTATAATCAACACTAGGAATGAACAGAGTGATTTTGGCAAAATTGACTGACAAGTTAAACTAAATTTAAAGATTTAAAAAATAAAAAATATCTATCTAGGTGTAACCCTGGCCCGCAGTGGCAGCAGGATGGCAGCGGCACAGACTGGCTGTCACTGTCGATGTCATTGCTGCCAGCTCTACATCTCCTTTTCCTTTCCTTGGCCACCAGTGAAGAGAGGAGTGGCTGTACAGAGAAAGAGGGAGACAGAGGTCACAGGCACCACGACAAGCAGTGTTAATTTCGTAGACAAAAACATTTTCATCATAATTTTAGTCAGAGGCATATTTTCAGTGAGGAAAACAAAACGAAAATTACCCCACATTTTCGTCAATTGATGAAAACTGACAAAAATCAATAACATTTTTGAAAACAGAATGAAAATGTGAGAAAGGGATGTTTACCCAAGTGAATTTCCAGTTTCTTTGGAGCTCTGTCTGTAAAGCCTGTGAATGCTTCTCCTCCCAGCAAGCAAGGTAGTGTGCTTAGTGGTGTGGTGTGCTTAGCACTGTACAGCATTGCAGGCCTCCTCAGACAACCATCCAGAGCACTGTGCATTACAGGCCTCCCGAGTCCCGACAGTCCCGACCGTCCAGAGAACCAGGACATTACAGGCCTCCTCAGACCGCCCAGATCACTGTGTAGCATTACAGGCCCCCTTAGATCACCATCCAGAGTACTGTGTGCATTACAGGCCTTCTCAAACCACTATCCAGAGTACTGTGTATTACTGAGGACTTCTCTCAGACCACCATCCAGAGCAGTGTGCAGCATTACAAGCCACCTCAGAGTGCAATCCATTACAGGTCTACTCCTTAGACTGTCCAGAGCACTGTGTGCATAACAGGCTTCCTCAGTCCACTGTCCAGAGCACTGTGCAGCATTACAGGCCTTCTCAGACCATCCAGAGCACCATGCAGTACAGGAATGGATGAAAGAATCTAATGCGCTACTGTGAGTAAACAGGATAGTGATCGGATAGCATCAGTGTGTCTGAGGCAGCTAAATCTGGAGTATTCAAAAATACATAGACAAAGAAAAATAATATTAATAATAGATTAGCGCTTCAGATGGGTGATGGGGGTGCACTACACATAAAACAAAACTATGTGATCAAAACCAAACATAAATGGCTACAATGGAAGCTGTAACTCAATAGTGATAAGTCCAAACTACAACTGTGTTGCAGTGAATGACGTCTTATTCGCCAAGTGCATCCATGTGCTAAATGTGAATAAAAATATAAAGTGATTGAAGTGAATAAATAAATGGACAGTCTCTAAGGTATCAAGATGGTATAGGTGAGTGTCTTCACTCTAGTAATGGTAGAGCATCCGAATGTCCACAAAAGTCTTGTAGTTCCCTTACCTTAAGGGTGCTATATGTGAGCATATAGTATCGTTCCTCTAAGGTCCGGGATCCGGCTTCTCCCAAATGTGTCCCTTCTTACTGCCAGGCGCCGTTGGAATAGTCCAGACTCAGCATTCCATACAGGTGGATGCAGTGAGGAGAAAGGGGGAAAGAACAGATGCCTCCGATAGTGTAGTAGGTAAAACGAAGGGTATTTATTGCAAAAAATAAATAAATGTACACGATCGTACAAAAACAGGAGAAATACAGCAAAGCGCGGAGACGGAGCGGTGTATAACCGCCTGGCGTCTATTGGCTTCCAGCTGGTGCGGATGTCACGTGGTCACGACTCCCTACGGCGTTACGTCACGGGTCACGTGACTTCCTCAGGGGTTCCCCTGAGGAAGTCACGTGACCCGTGACATAATGCCGTTCTACCATTACTAGAGTGAAGACACTCACCTTTCCACTATCACATCTACCATCTTGATACCTTAGAGACTGTCCATTTATTTATTCACTTCAATCACTATATTTTTATTCACATTTAGCACATGGATGCACTTGGCGAATAAGTTTGGACTTATCACTATTGAGTTACAGCTTCCATTGTAGCCATTTATGTTTGGTGTTGATCACATAGTTTTGTTTTATGTGTAGTGCACCCCCATCACCCATCTGAAGCGCTAATCTATTATTATTATTATATACCATGCAGTACAGGCCTCCACAGACCACTGTCCAGAGCACTGAGCAGCATTACAGGCCTCTCAGACCACAGTTTAGAGCACTGTGTAGCATTACAGGCCTCTCAGACCACCACCCCTGGGCACTGTGCATTACAAGCCTCCTCAGACCACTGTTCAGAGCACTGTGCAGCATTACAGGCCTCCTCAGACAACCATCCAGAGCATTGTGTGCATTACAAGCCTCCTCAGACCGTCCAGAGCACTCTGTGCAATGCATTACATATGATGCCGATTTTTTTTTGGTCGATATGTTAGGCCGATTTTTTCTTTTTTTGTCCCCATCATCTCATAAAATCTAAAAGTTAAGTAAAAAGAAGTGATACAGAAAAAATCTTAAATTAAACATTTATTAAACACAACAAGCCTCCAATCAGTGCACTTGTATGTATAATTTAAAATAAAAAAACTATGTATCTTAACCACTTAAATGGGTGTTCCACCCAAATGTAATGTTTATTAAAAGTCAGCAGCTACAAAAAGTGTAGCTGCTGGCTTTTAATAAGCAGACACTTATCTTCTCCTAGTTCCAGCAACGCGCCAACCGGGGCTCCGCTCCTCTCCCCCCCTCCCCGGCCGGCGTCCTCATTGCGACTGTGGGCACCCAGCCATGACAGATTCGGCAGTGCCTCGCTTTAACTGACAATTGCAGACAAACAAAATTGGCATCCTTTTTTCTCACAAATAGAGCTTTCTTTTGGTGGTATTTGATCACTTCTGCGGTCTTTATTTTTTGCGCTATAAACAAAAATAGAGCGACAATTTTGAAAAAAAATCTATATTTTACTTTTTGCTATAATAAATATACCCCTAAAATATATATAAAAAATGTTTTCCTCAGTTTAGGCCGTTACGTATTCTTCTACCTATTTTTGGTAAAAAAAATCGCAATAAGCGTTTATCGGTTGGTTTGCGCAAAATGTATAGTATTTACAAAATAGGGGATAGTTTTATTGCATTTTTATAAAAAAACATTTTTTTACTACTAATGGTGGCGATCAGCGATTTTTTCGTGACTGCGACATTATGGCAGACACTTCGGACAATTTTGACACATTTTTGGGACCATTGTCATTTTCACAGCAAAAAATGCATTTAAAATGCATTGTTTACTGTGAAAATTACAATTGCAGTTAGGGAGTTAACCACAAGGGGGTGCTGAAGGGGTTAAGTGTGACCTCATCTGTGTTTCTTACTGTAGGGGGTGTGGCTGTAGGTGTACACACAGCTCTCCCCGTTCTTCAGCTCCGGGGACTGATCGCGGGACTCCATCAGTGATCGGGTCCGCGGGTCCCGCTGTCACGGTCACGGAGCTTCAGACTGGGTCACAGGCTGTTAGTCATGTTCCCCAAGTTGCAGCATACTGCCAAGTTTGCTCCAGTGACTAGGAGGGAGGGGATGAAGAGGTCACTGATCATACTTGGGTGCCTGAGAGAAGAGAGGAGGAAAGTGAGGCGGAGGCTCAACTCCAATGAGGCAGGATGTCCTCCAAGGGTCAGCTTAAGAGCAACCATCCTATTACATCACATCGCAGAGCTCTGTAGATGCAGGGTGCTACTGACTCCCCGCTGACTATTAAAAGTTCCTTGGTGTGGGTCTTTTTCGACACATGTGCAGCAGATCGCACATTGCTGTTTGCAACCTATGTCTAAAGCAGATCAAGCCTGACCAGAACAGCACCCGCTTGGGCATCACATGCTTAACCAAACATATGACGACTTGCCATGCAGTCCATTGGCAGCAGAAACTGAAAAACCCACATCATAGAAAAAGGCAGACTTCTCCTTGCTCCTCATCTGGGATCTCAAACCCTCCTATACCTCCAGTCCTCTCTAAAACCTACACTGAGAGGAATGAAGTTTTAGCAATAGGTTTCACAAGTACTTGCAGCCAATCTGCTAGCAATGCACCACCAGTTGATTTCAGCAGGCAAATTTCCATATTCCAGATGCTGAACTGTGAAAAGAAATTTGGTCCCAGCCATCCACAGGCTCAGCATCTAAATGCTAGCTTGGCCAAATTGCTAGCACTGCAACAGCTACCTTTTCAGCTGTAGACTCAGCCCCCTTTCATGAATTTGTGGAATGTGCTGTACCACAGTGGCAGGTCCAAAATGCCATTTCTTTTAACGAAAGGCCATTCCTGCTCTCTACTGTCATGTGGAATGCAATGTTTTGGCCTTGTTGGACAGGGCGGTCAGCAGTAAGGTTCATATTACTGCTGACTTATGGTCCAGCACACATGGTCAGGGATGTTAGATTTCCTTCACAGCGCACTGGGTAACTCTGCTGGTAGCTGGGAAGGATGCAGGACAGGGTTTGGTGTTGGAGCTTGTTCCACCACCACAACTCCTAAAAGCTAGTGGTGATTCTGTCACAACATCTGTATGCTCCCCTCCCTCCTGTTCTTCTTCCTCTATGGCCTCTTGTGCAGAATTGTCCTCAAGGGGCTACGCAAGCATTCAGGCAAAAAGATGTCATGTGGTGCATGAGTTGGTCTGCCTAGGGGACTGGAGCCTCACTGGTTGACACCCTGCCATGCCAGCTTCAACCAGGAATGGTGGTATGCGACAATGGCACCTCCAACAAGAACACTTGACCCATGTTCCATGTTTGGCACATGTCCTGAATTTGGTGGTGCAGTGTTTCTTGACCAGTTACCCAGGCTTACAAGATCTTCTGAGGCAGGCCAGAAAAGTCTTTGGTAACTTCTGCTGGTCATACAATGCCAGTGCTCGGCTGGCTGACATTCAAAGGGAATGCAACCTGCTTACTAACCGCCTCATTTGTGACATGCCAATCAGGTGGAATGCGATGTTGGCAATGCTGGAGCAGCTGCACATACAGCAGAGGGCCATCAATCAGTACCTGTGTGAGTATGGCACCAGGAAAGGGTGAGGGGAGCTTGGCTTTTTTTCGCCATGCCAGTGGCTACTGATCAAGGATGCATGCACTGTCCTGTCACCATTTAAGGATGCCACAAAGATGGCGAGCAGCGACAATGCATGCATCAGTAACTGCATTTAGGATATGTGCATTTGAAAAAAAAAATTCATTGTTGTCTGCCAATTGCATCTTTTTTATTTGTTTTTTCCTTTGTTGTTTTTCCTTTTCTTTTCTATTATGGCTGATTACTGTGGGAACGCTTTTGAAGGACTTATGACCACTTTTCAGAAAAATCAAAACAAATCCAGCGGGGGGCTCTCCATGGATCGTCTCTTCGTTAGATTACAACGGATGCTGGAACGTAAGGTCAGATTGTACTGGAACCGCTGGTATTTTCTTAAATACCAGGATGACAATATCACCCCGTGGGGATTAAGAATTCAAATATTTCCCAGTATTTTCAATATAACCCCCAGTTTTAAATCTGATTGGGAAAAAAACTTCAATGCTGCTCTGCCAAGATGATGGATCTACTGTGTCAACAGTATACATCAGATTTGGCAGTTGTTTTTTTTTTTTTTGTTGTAAAAGTTTTATTCAGATAAGTACAAGAATAACAGAAAAGTCAGCAAGAGAATTAGTATACAGATTAATAGTTACAGTCCATTTTCAAATATTCCAAATAATGGAGTTAAATAAAAGAAATAATAAATTCATTGTTGTTTACCGCATGACATAAAGTTAATCGTTAAAAAGCGATTATTGACAGATAAGAGATGGGATTAATGGCTGAAAATTAACCAACAACGTTTAGCAAATATTGTGAGTTAAATTAAGATGAGGGCAGATGTAATATTTAAAGCGGATTTAAGAATGTAACGCTGGAAGGTGGAACTGCCTGTATGTAGAAGAATAATGAGGAAATACAATAAAAGCCTCTATATAAGTATAATCATTAAGAGAAGACAATATTCGTCCTTCATGACTGTTTGTCAGCAAGTAATTATGTATGAACAAACAATAACAAGAAATCATTGGATATGGTTATCGTTTGCAAAGAAAAAAAAAACTGTAATAACAAATACAATTTTAATAAGGGGGGAGGGACATAGAAAGAAAGGGGAATAAAAAGGAAAAAAAGGGGAACCCGTCACAGTTCTATTGTTCATTAGTCTTTTATAAAGAATGTAAAGAATTAATGCCGCATAATTAGATTAGTGCACATTTGTATGTGTTGGAGGAGGTGAAGTCAATCCAACAAGACCATATGGAGGTAAATGTAGTCTGTGTATCCCTCGCTTGATGGATCAATTCCTCCATCTCCATGGTTCGCTGTGTTCGGTTAAACCAATCTTTAATCAACGGGGGATCAGTGGAACGCCATTTCACGGGCACACACATTCTAGCTGCATTTATTAAGTGCATGGCCAGAGAATGGCGGTATTTGGGAATTAAAGAGGACGAATGGTGAAGTAAAAATTGAGCAGGAGTGAAGTCCAAATTATAGGTCGTTATTTGGGAGATACGTTTGTGAACCTCTACCCAAAAAGGTTGAATAAGAGGGCATGACCACCAGATATGGAGGAATGAGCCTATGTCTGTCTTACACCTCCAGCATTATTTGGGGAGTAAAGAATTAATAAAGTGAAGTTTTAGAGGAGTTTTATACCACCTGGATAATAACTTAAATGCACTCTCTTGAATTTGGACGTTTATTGATCCCTTATGTGCAAGCATGTATATTCTTTCCCATTCCGAATCAGATAGGTCTATCGATAGGTCTTTTTCACATTTTTTGTTTGACCAATTAAATTTAGGAGACACATCAGAGAATATTAGGGAATAAATAGAGGAGATTAAGTGTCTAATAGGTTCTTTCTGTAAACAAAGGTTTTCGAATTTGGTGATGTGTCTGGACCAATCTGGCCTGGGTTTGATACTATTAAAAAAATGTCTTATTTGAAAGTAGGACCAGAGAGGGAAAGACTTATTAATCATTTTGGAAGATAAGGTGGATTGAGTGAGAAGATGACGTTGAAATTGCAAATCTTTACAGTGAAAATACATCTATCACCAGCGCTGAACTTTTCTCAACACGTGAACTGACACTGAAAGCTGATTTAGAAACGTATGTTTCTTCTCTGCTAAAGAATAAGGAAAATAAATTTATACATGACAAACTTGCATATGACAATAGTCAGGCTTATAGTTGGACCTCTGCAAACAAAAATCGCAGACGTCCAACCAATAGTAGAAATACCAATAAACCCAATAAACAGGGCTCCTCAACGGAATATACGGATTCAGATTCTTCTCTATCCTCCGTTCCCTTGACTTAACCCCTAAATACAGTTCAAAATGTAAAGATTCATGGCATTTTCCAGCCGAAAACAGCGAAAGGTGCAGCACAAACGAGTACCGTTAAACGTACCACTAGAGGACAGATCAATACTAGGGCAGCAACCGCCAGAAACGCACACCCCAACACTGTGGATGTGGCTGCAGCCTCTGTGGCTGCAACCATGTCAAATTCCTCTCAATCAGTACTAAATATGCACCAATTGGATGCAGGTCTAGGATCATCACAGGGGGATTTCCGTCCCAGTCAATCACCCTCACAACCAGTTGTGGACCCCAACAAGGGAATCAACCCAAACTTGGTGAATCCCTCCCTTCCGAAAACAACTTCGAAATAATCAATCTTTCCTCCACTCCTTTGACAATCGACCAAATTTCAGTTTTGAGGTTGGGACTGCAGTTCTGTCCCACTCAAAATGTTGACAACTTTGAATTAATTAAAGACATTAATTTGTATGCTCGCAAACTAATGCTGAAAACCATGTTTGATAAACCCAAACCTGCGGTAAATTCAACTAATTTCTCCAATCCACTATGGGACAAGATGACAATTGAAGATGTTAAAGCAGTGGAGGAACTGATGGATTAATGGGAGGAGGGTCATATTGATGACATCGACATGTCCGAAGCAGATCTTATTGATCGTGCATGTAGCCCCCTCCCTTTATCACAGATCGAGGCTGTCAATCCCTCTCCCTCCATCACGTCCAAACAAATCAAATATAAACCCAGATCACGGATGTTCCCAACTCTTCAGGGGAACCCCAGTGTCTGGGCGTTCACTAAACATGTCACCCAAGCTATTTTGAAAACTAAGTGGCATAATCCATCTCAAGCCAACCTAACTTCAGCCCAAAAGAAAGCCCTCAGTGATCTTCAACGCAATTCCACCCTAATCGTCAAACCCTCGGACAAGGGGGGCAACCTGGTGGTGATGGACATTAATGATTATGAGTCGATGGTACTAACCATACTCAAAAATGTGGAATGGTACTGCAAGGTGTCACCCAACCATCTCAAACTCACTACCTCTTTGTATCATAGGCTCATTGGTGCAGCCTATTACAAGGGGGTCATTACAAAACAAACATGGGAATATTTAAACGTTGTGTCTCCCCGTACCCCCACCTTATATGCATTACCAAAGATTCATAAAGATGCGCACCATCCACCTGGCCGCCCCATTGTCTCGGGAAATGGCTGCCTTACGGAACAGGCTAGTGCCATGATTGACGATTTTTTGCGTCCTCATGTTGAGGGGCTAGTGTCCTATCTTAAAGACACTGGGGATCTCTTGAAGACCCTGGATGGACTAAATGTCCCTCCGGGCTCATGGCTTGTGTCCCTTGATGTCGAGGCCCTCTACAACTCCATCCCCCATCATTTGGGGTTGAGGGTTGTAAAGGGCTTCATTTCAGAGAACAGTGAGGTGTCACTCACCTACAATCGCTTTATTTTGGATTTACTTGGTTTTGTACTAACAAATAATATTTTTCTGTTTGGTGGCTCCCACTACCTCCAGGTACAGGGTGTTGCTATGGGGACCAAATGTGCCCCCTCCTATGCAAACCTGTACCTGGGGGGGGTGGGAGCGTGACCTCTTCCACCAGGACTCCACTCAGCCTTATCTTGAACAGATCCCTCTCTGGAGGCGATTTATCGACAATATTTTTTTTGTTTGGACTGGCCATAGTGATGACCTTGAGGCATTTATATCCAGCCTCATGACCAATCAATTCAATTTAAAGTTGACCTATTCCAGTAGTCAGACTCAATTGACTTTTCTGGATCTATCAATCAAAATCCATGATGATGGAACAATAGGGACAAGTCTCTTTCGAAAACCGTCAGCTGGAAACTCTTTACTCCATGCATCCAGCTCCCATCCCCAACCCCTCAAGGATAGTATCCCCTATGGACAATACTTGAGGCTGCGGAGGAACTGTAGCTCTGAAACTGATTTTATATCAGAATCTCAAATTCTCCGTAAAAGATTTATAGAACGTGGTTACAGTCAGAGATGCCTCAAAAGGGCATTTGCCAGACCCAAGGTGCAAAACAGAAGTTCTCTTCTACATGATCCTAAACCTCCTAAAACCAATCCAGGCACTCGGCTTATTACACGTTTCTCCAGTAACCACAAGCAAATGCGAGGTATCCTTGAAAAACATTTGGATCTCCTAATGGGTGATGATATGGTGGCCAAACATCTCACCAATCACCCACAAATCACCTTTAAACGTTCCAATTCCCTTAGGGACCGCTTGGTCCATAGTCATCATTCCCCTCAAAGAGTTCCATCACGGGGACAGATGGGGACCAGACCATGCCACAAGTGTCATTTTTGCACTTATGTCCATGCAGCATCAAACATTGTGCTCCCCAATGGCAGTACATTCAAACTTAGATTTGCAGTAAACTGCCAATCTGTTGGAATTGTATACATCATGACATGCACATGTAACTCATTCTACATAGGGAAAACCAAAAGGCCCTTTTACCACCGTATCCGAGACCATGTGTCCCTAGTGCTAAAGAAAAAAATGGAGACACCAATTAGCCAGCATATGGGTCTCTTTCACCAATTCAATAGCCTTGAAATGCGCTTCTATGCTTTGGAACATATCCCCCCCGGGGATCGGGGAGGTGATTTTGACAAAGTATTGTTACAAAGGGAAGCCAAATGGATATTTAGTTTATCAGCTCTCAAACCGCCTGGTTTGAATGATGGATTCAGTTTTAAGCCTTTCCTTTGATCAGCTAACCTCATTCCTGTATTACTTTTTCTTGTGTCTTTGTTGGTGTTCTTCTGTTCTGGCTTGCTGGCATTGGCCGGCAACCCTCAATAATGAAAAAGATGTGTTTTCCTTCTTGATGTAATGATATCTCTTTGCTAAATTTCAGTTATGTACAACAAATATTGTGTATACAGGTAATACCACGTCACCCTCGGTTAGGTTGAATCCAGATATATATTAGCATATATTACTAGTATTATTTCCAGGAATACATGACAAATTTATGTACGGACAATTGTCCTCCATCTGTTCATCTATTATTTTGTGAACAGTTTCTATTTTTCACAACCAATATTGATATTTAGTCATTATTCCTTTATATATTTTTTTAAAAATTCCTTCGCCAAGCCTGTAGGGGGCACCCCTCATCCATGTCTGGTTTCCACTATTGAATAGGCTGTACGGGCAGCATGGACGCTCCAATATTGGCGCTCCAATGTAGAACCAATGGTCACTTTAGGTTTCTTTAGGAGATCCCTTGTTTAAGTGCCTTGATTACTTCACCTTTTGTCTGGGCCATTTTATCTCCATCTATTCAGTGGCTGAGCCACACTAGATTGTGGGTTCTCGCCACTACCTAAGATGGCGCCTGTTCTTTCCCCAATTGTTCAGCCTTGCTTGTAGTGCTCTTGCCGGCCACGCCCATCAAAGGCGGAGCAACGGGGTTGTCTCCCCGTCTCGCATGGCTTCAGCTTTTTGGAGACAGGGCTGCAAGGCTAAGGATCCCTTAGGATCCTTGTGTCTTTTTACCAGTCCTAGTTTGTTCCCTTCTGTTATCTCTCTGAAGGGTCAGGTTTCCATCGTTGCTGGGTTGTAGTGGCAACTTTCCAGCACCAAAGATGGCGCCCAGACACTCTGCGCCTACTGCGTCTTTGTGAGGTGTGTCATTTGCTGCCGGACACGCCTGTTTAGGCGGGCCGGAGCATATGGGCACGCCTTCCCCCTGACGCTCGCGGCGCGATTGGTTGTGGTTTTTCTAGCAGTCATTTCACTGCCCGACCTCGTAGGCCACGTCAGACGCCGCGAGGGGTATTTAAAAGTCAAACTTTTTCTGTCAACACTTAGTCGGTATCTTTGAATCCATGCTGTCTCTCCCAGCATTTTTTGCTTGTTTTGGATCCAGGCGCATAAGGTAAATTCATTTTTAGACTTCATGCAGGTCTGTTCCAGACCTATATGATAGATTTTTTTAACTTTTTTCAAGTTACATTATTCACTGATATTTTATCAATTGATGTTTTTTGTAGATTGGGCTATTGGGCTCTGGCCAATACAAACTACTGACAGTGAAGACTGCGAAGGTCTTAGTGGTTTTGGGCTTTTTTCTTGCATCCAACCACATATAGTGCTGTGACCCCATCAGCGTACACCAACTAGGTATTTGATCAATTCTAGGGGAAACAATCCATGCATCTGGGGGGTTCTCCCACGTTGTATACATCTGCTCCCTATTTTTCAATCACTTCGTTTATTGCATATAATTCTCTTTAATTAAATGTCCCCCTTTTTCTTACTGCAGTCTTATCATCTGTGGGCACTGAACTGAATCTGAGGGTTAATTTTTTCTCCCCCCTTCTCCACTTGGCGAATCAGTCAGTTCGGAATCATGTTTATCACCTTTCCTTCATTTTGATTTCAATTACAATTGGTTGCTATATGCCTGAATTTGAGCTGACTTCTGAGGGTGAGTGGTGTTCGTCCTGTTTTATTGCTACTATGCAAATTCTATGCATGCTACATTGTTGTTAACACTATTTATTTTCCCCATATTTGTAGTTTTTCTGTTAAAAACGTTTATTTTTTAATGTATTTTTCCTGTGATATACAACCATGTACTTGGATTGGATTATCCAATCCAATTCTTCTCAATGAGCAATTGGTCTTATTGTTTAATTAATGTGTGTTTCTTTATCTATTTTGTAGTTTTTCCCTGTACTAAGCCCCTGATGAAGCCCGGCCCTGGGAAAAACATGTTGGGCAACTGTCGGGTATAGGGACTCCAGTGGCCTTCATTGTGAGCCACATCGGTTCGTCATGGACCATCAATTGATTATGTCATTCTAATCATTTTATTTCAATTTCTGTATGTTTAAATTAAATACATTTTGTATATTTTCTTAATCCTTGTTTATTGATTTATTTGGACACCGTTTAAAGTCCCGGGGCTTGTTGTCCCATCTTCCCCCATTTTCCCACTAAATGCATGCATCAGTAACATTGTCCCTCTAGTCTTTCTGCTGGAGCACACACTTCATGGAATCCTGGACAGGGCACTTGAGGCAGAACAGTGGGAGAAAGAGGAGGACTTCCTTTCCTCTCAAGGCCCCCTTTATCCAGATAGCATTCCTGTGGGTCAGCCAAACACACAGGGAGAAGAGGAAGAGGAGGAGGATGATGTCAGCATGGATTGCCTGCTTACCAACTCCCAATGATCTTATTGCTAAGATCAAGATCGCATGTAGCTCTATGTTCCTATGGTAGGCTTGCTTCTACTGATCATCTGCTGTTCAACTCCATATGTAGGTAAACCATACATCGGTGTATGCCAGATCCCGGAGTGTAGATAAAATAAAGAGAAGGCCAAAATAGAGTAGTACCGTAGATAAATTCTCATAACTCAGGTGAGTCACGTGACTCACCTGAGTTATGAGAATTTATCTATGGTACTACTCTATTTTGGCCTTCTCTTTATTTTATCAGTAGAAGCAAGCCTACCATAGGAACATAGAGCTACATGCGATCTTGATCTTAGCAATAAGATCATTGGGAGTTGGTAAGCAGGCAATTCTATTAGAGGTGGAGGTGCCCTTTGTCTGATCTTACTCTATGAACTTTTTTCAAACACACTTCGGGTGCAAGTTTGACACACATGGACTTTATCATTTGTATTTGAATGTGATATTTTTTGGATTTGTCACGCCATCTACGTTTCACTCATGTTTACATTAAGAGGAATGGTCACATTTTGATATTTGATTTATGATACATTTGTCAGTGCAGCGCAGCATATTTTTGATTTTATAGGTAATTTATGTGTATCGCACATTGTTTATGCAGCAGCAGCAACCAATCACTTTATTGTTTTGTACATTTTGTCAAAGACCTGCGCAGTAATTTTTTTCCACAGATACATTACAGGGATTGCCTTCACTGTGTTCAGAGCTTGAATTTGCCTAGAACTCTCTGAAAAGAGCAGGTTAAATTTCCTTACAGTTAGCTGTTGTTAAATGTTTATTATATCGCCTTTGTTGTTTGCGCCTGTGAGTTGAGAAGCAGAAGGGAGCGGTCTGATATAGCTAAGGGTCATTCCCCTGCCCATCTTCTCCCTGTTTACATATGTTTACATAAGGGCTGCCGTAATCAAATTGTTCCATATATTGATTATCTGACAAACTTCATTGCTGTTGCTGTTTTATCACCAGTGAAGTTTCACTTGAAGCATTTCTGTATGTTTATGTTTTTCACCTTTAAATGCCTTTATCTTATCAGTAAACATACCTTCTGGTTTACTGCAGTATACTTAAGCGGCAGCTCCGGGGGGGGGGGAGGGGGGGTAGCACTACATATCCACTTTAGCCTCGGACCATATTGCTGTCCAAAGACCAGAGCACTTTTTGTGATTCGGCACTGCGTCGCTTTAACTGACAATTGCGCGGTCGTGCGACGTGGCTCCCAAACAAAATTGGCGTCCTTTTTTTCCCACAAATAGAGCTTTCTTTTGGTGGTATTTGATCATCTCTGCGGTTTTTATTTTTTGCGCTATAAACAAAAAAATAGAGCGACTATTTTGAAAAAAATGCAATATTTTTTACATTTTGCTATAATAAATATCCCCAAAAAAGATATAAAAAAACATTTTTTTTTCCTCAGTTTAGGCCGATACGTATTCTTCTACATATTTTTCATTAAAAAAAATCACAATTAGCGTTTATCGATTGGTTTGCGCAAAATTTATAGCGTTTACAAAAAAGGGGGTAGTTTTATGGCATTTTTATTAATATTTTTTTTTTACTAGTAATGGCGGCGATCGGCGTTTTTTTTCGGTACTGCGATATTATGGTGGACACATCGGACACTTTTGACACATTTTTGGGACCATTGGCATTTTTATAGCGATCAATGCTATAAAAATGCATTGGATTACTATAAAAGTAGCCTAGCGGCCGCGAGAGTCCCGACGTAGAGCTACGGGCTCTCGCCCAGGAGAGCCGACCTGCCGCCGTAAAATGACGACGGCTAGTCGGCTAGTGGATATACAAGCCAGCAAGTGGATGAAGCCTGCCTTTTAGTTATACAAAGCCACAGATTTCCATTATGCACCATTACGACTTTCTAGACACTGGCATCCTAACTTAATGATGTCATCAGTTGTTAAGGAGGATGTCTGTTGCCTTCCCAGCATTCTTGTTTGACCCTCCTGTGCCCCTCTCCCTCAACACTGGGGTAACATTAGCTAAATGGTGGAGATAAATTTAGGGAGAAGAGAAATATTGGAATACTAGTCAGTACCAGTGTGCAAAAGTTTTTTCTATGGAAGCAAAAATCACCTCTAATTTTGGGTGTTCTACCTGTGTGGCTGCTGCTACATTATGTAAATCTATTAGAATCATTTTTTATATTTTAGAATGGGGTGTCTTGAGACTGACCATAATGTTAAAGGGTGCCTTGAGATTGTGTATAATTTTAAAGGGTGCCATGACTTGAAAAAGTTTGAGAAACACTGCTCTATCCTACAGGTAAACTTCCCTTGAACAGGTGTTGTTGGTTATTAGAGCTTTTGGTCCTGGTGCTTTGATTGGTAAGATGGACATAAAATACACCTTTCTGATTCTTACCAGTTTAGGCCTGGTACTTTCAATTCTCTTGGTTCCCAATTTGAGGGTGGATTTTATTTTGATTGATTAAAGAGGTGCTTATCATGCCCATATTTTGAATCTTGTGCTTGGTTTTTAAGAATAGATTGTAAAGTGTGAGTGCTCTGAGGGAGTTTAGACGCGAGTTTCACAACTCGCATTCGTCGCTCTACAGTATAAGTATTTATTTCAATCCAATCCAATCCAATCCAATGTTCATTATCGTAACAATTTTTGTTAGTCGGTCCTAAATATTCTTTGGTCTGCAATAATCTTTTGTGCACTTTTCAGCGACTGATTGCACATACTGTATTGGTGTGCCTTTGGCTGCTGAAAAGATTGTTTCGCCTACCACTTCTCTTGACATTCAGGTTGATGCTGATGACATAGAATTTACACTTATGCCTTGTACACACTAATGGAATTTCCAATGGTAAAAGTCCGACTGACTTTTTCCATCGGAAATTCCGACCGTGTGTATGGCCCATCTAACTTTTTTTATTGGAAAATCAGAGGAATTCTGTTGAAGTTTAGATTTTACTCCGATGGAATTCCGTCAGAATTCCGATGTGATTTTGGTCGGTCAAAAGTCTGACCTTGTGTACAGGGCATTACTTTTTTACATATTTAAAAACTGAAGTCTTCCTTGTCCCTTTTAGTGAGGAAAAAGAAGGTGACAATTAAAGAGAATCAGACTTTGCTTGGGCTATTGGATGTTTGCTTCTTCTCACAGGTTTGCTTTTGTTTTTTGCGGTCTAAAATTATGGCATTTGCACGTTCTTCTCACTAATGAGGACAAAGAGGACTTATTACTAAGGCATAGTTTCCTTTCAGATTTTAATAGAAATCTTCATCAAAGACACATTCAAACTGCCAAAAAGAATGACCATTTTTTTAAATGTAGCACTACGCCATAGGAGCTGCTGGTTAGTTTTGGGCCTTGCACGTTACATTGTTCCTCGTCGTCTAGGGGTTGAGAGTCAGCAAAAAGTTCAATGTCCACAAGTTATATTTCCCTTTCTTTCGCTTTTATTTTCAAACAACTTGTAGAGGGATGAAGGACCAGGGAAAGATTCAGGCGCACAAAGCAGATTACTTTCTCTTAAGTGGGTATTGCTCACCCGGATAGGCCCCTCTCACCAGGCCTAGCAGTCGGGACGATGCACGGACAAGAATAATCTCAGTCTCTGCCACAGACTGGTTGCAAGTTCAGATGAGGGATCCCGGAATCCTCTGCCACAGGATTTGGTACCCGTACATCCAGCCTTACAGTTCTATAGCCTTTAAGCCAACCCGGCATACTGTAAGGTATTGTTGGCTACGGTGCATCATTCAACAAGTTACCAGGCCTCTATCAAAGTAGTACCAGCTTTCCACTTGGTCCTTTATGGGACAGGTCCTCCCCAGGTTTCCTCCATTGAGTGGCTTCCTACCGCAGGACAGACAGCACAGTATCACCTCCATGGTGTAGGCCCCAGTCAAGGAAACTGGGCCTACCAGGCCGGAATGCAGCCTCGGGCCAACATGGTCCCAAGGCTAAAAATCATAATACAAGTACCTCGTGCCAGGAGGGCCACGAGGTGAAGAGCCCCAAAAAATGGTGTCTGCTCTTTAAGTATCCTTCCCCAGCATGCCCAGTGGGGGAAACCACTCCCACTGGGCTGTTCCAGAGGAAAGAACACCCAATACACCATGACTTGCCTTAGTTCATACATTTGCCTGTGGTGGTACTGACACCTACAGGCAAACAAAGGGAAATGCCTCCAGGCACACCCATAGCCGGAACAGAGGCTGATTTAGCCCAAATTAACAAAGTCTGAGCTAAACTACCAGCTCAGACACCCTCTAAATGTGACATAGCGCCTGTTCATCAAATATTATAATAAGTTAGGTGCTGTGGGGTCTGCAATCCCATGTCAGGTACACCAAACCTAAGACGTGGTCCCATTGATTTGTGAACCCCCTCCACATATTTTCTATATCTCCCCTTTTTTAAGAACTGTCATCTACATGTCAAAGAGGACAGGTCCTCTCAGATGACCATGGCTCCAGCTTACTATTAAATATTTTCTCTCATGGGACTCCTGTAAGCAGTAAGATCTTCAATCCTTAGTCAAGTAGAGCTGCACATCCTCCCACTGTTTTGACACAGCTATTTTTTATTGGGGGTATTGTCACCCACATTTGTGGATGAACCATCAGCTATTTGTCAAAGAAGATTGTCCTGAAGTTCCTGGAGGGGAACCTTTTAAGCCAATTAAGGTTCAAGGATCGATCTAACTAAGTCTAAAACTTCACCTACTTTCTAAAGAAAAACTACCCTGTAAAATGAAGATGCCTATTCTAAGGGTGCTCCAGTCGGAGAGGAGAGATTGCCAACAGCAGCTGCAATGCCTGTACAGTGAAGTCACTCATAGGCTAACTACGGGGCATCCATTGTAGACTGTCCCTCTATTCCCCTGAAGCCTGCTGCTGGGATCCAATCATTTGACTAAACCAGAGCACCCTTAGAATAGGTAAGTATGAGCGGCTTACTTTTACAAGGTAGTCAAAATACGATTTAGAAAAGGGGGTGGAGCAGGTTTAGGCCTAGTTAAATCTATCTTGCATCGCATACTAGCTCATTAAGAAATACTTACCTCAAAACAAAGCTGTTGCAGCGGTCCCTATACACAGCTTTCACCGCCAACATCTTTCCCGGGAGCTTCTTCCAGGTTGTAACATGTAAAATGTTACAAATGGACCATACCCTGCACCTCCCCGATCCTCGCTGTGACAACTATCATGGTTATTTTACCTCCCTGCTAGCTGTCACAAAAAACGTGGCTGAGTGGGGCTCTGCCTGTCCGGCCACATCACTGATTGACAGGGCTCTGTGCATGGAAAACTACAAGGTCCGACAGCCTTGTAGTTTTCAATGAACTACTGTGGCACTGTGGAGTGCTGTGGTAGTTCATTCATGCTTTCTTTCAGATAGTATTTGCTTACCCGTAGGGCAGGGGTGGCAAACTCAAATTCATTGGGGGCCGCATTAGCAGTATGGTTGCCCTCAAAGGGCCGGTTGTATCTGTAAGACTGTGTCCACTATTTATTATCATAAATAATTGTCACTGCATTTATTACTGGTTTTATGGAGCGCAGGGTTTAGCTGTGTACGAAATGCAGAATACAGGATACAGGATTATGCTATGGACCGTGTGCACTGTGCAATATCTGACCTCTGCACCCTCTACTCTCCTTCCATCCTCCCATTCCACCTTGGGATGGGGTGGGGTAGGATGAGATGGGATAGGTGGGGTGGAGTGGGGTAGGATGGGATGGGGTCGGGTTGGGGGTGGATGGGATGAGATGGGGTGGGGTGAGATAGAGTGGGGTAGAATGGGATGGGGACGGGATGGGGGTGGATAGGATGAGATGGGGTGGGGTGGGATGGTATGAAGTGGGGAAGGATGGGATGGGGATGGTATGGAGGTGGGTGGGGTGGGGTAGGAAGAGATGGGATAGGATGGGATGGGGTAGGGTGGGGTGGGGTGGAGTGGGATGGGATGGGGTAGGATGGGATGGAATGAGATGGGATGGGGTATGGTGGGGTGGGAGAGGATGGGATGGGCTACCTGACATACACTGACCTCACCTACCTGACATACACTGACATCACCTACCTGACATACACTGACATCACCTACCTGACATACATAGACCTCACCTACCTGACATACACTGACTTCACCTACCTGACATACATGGACCTACCTGACATACATGTTACATGGACCTACCTGACATACACCCATCATGTGTCATGGCAGCCAGCCAGAAAGGAGGGGAGGAGAGGAGAGGAGAGCCGCCCGCCCGAGCCGGGATCTTTTTTCATGGTGTGGAGGAGAGGAGAGCCGCCCATGGTGTGGAGGAGGCTTGTAATTGCCGCGTTCTGGAGTGTGTGGCGCCTATGATGGACTTCACACGTCCCACGGTCCCGGGATTGGATCTCCGGGATGTCCATCATAGGAGCTGCAGGCTCCAGAAGGCAGAACCTAGGCAGCCACCGCCGCTGCGTGTACGTGGCCATGATGCGGTGCGCTCCGCGGATGCGTTCTATTTTGCCCGCACACAGGCCCGTTGCGCGGGCCATAAGGTCTGGCGGGCCGGACGGCCCACGGGCCTTGGCACCCTTGATGTATGAGCACACAGATGCTGGAGACCTGTATGGCAGATCTGCTAATCGCTGGTGCAATGCTTTACAGGCTCAAAGTGTTCTTAATAAATGCAAATGTTTTTAACCCCCAAAAAGTAAACTTATTCTTTAAGAACCTGGATGTTGGGTTTGGCACACAATCAGCATGTGGGTAGTGTAGGGACGGGTCACCCATCTGTCAGGTACAGTAGTAGTGGTAGGCCGCTTACACACGATCGAACATGTCCGCTAAAACTGGTCTGCAGACCAGTTTCAGCAGACATGTTCGATCGTGTGTAAGGCCTAATAGGACCGTTTTCCAGTGGACCAAAGTTTAAAAACATGCTTTAAAACCTGTCCGCTGGAAACCTGTCCGTCGGACATGTTCGATGGTTAGTACACAAAATCATTGGACCAAAAACCCGCGCATGCTCAGAATCAAGTCGACGCATGCTTGAAAGCATTGAAATTCTTTTTTTCATCACGTCGTTGTGTTCTACGTCGCCGTGTTCTGGTCCGATGGGATTTTGGTCCGATGGTGTGTACGCACATCAGACCAACAGACCACTTCAGCGTGGTTCGATGAAAACTGTCCGTCGGACAAGTTTCATCGGACATGTCTGATCGTTTGTACGCGGCCTAGTAGGGAAAGTTTCCAGATGAGTAGGGAAAGCTTAGAAATCTGAATTTTTTGGAAACCTTCCTGCTTGGGCTCGGACCGGCCAGGCTGCATTTTGTCCTTTTGTTCAGTTCGGCTGAAACCTGCTCTGCTACAATCTGTTGTCATCCGTGACGTTCCCGGTTGGGTTTATCTTCTGCCGGGCTTGTTGTGAACTGTTTTTTATTGTCTTCAATACATGTTCTATTATTTTTACCTACACTGAGTGTGTGATATTGCCGCCACACCGTGCTTCACCCAACCACAAGCATTAGGAAGATTCTGGGAGACAGCTTCTCATAGTGTCACAAACAGGGAATGACTCCTCTAAGTGAGAGGTTCTCATTAAATGGAAACAACAGTGGTTTTGATAATTTTATTTATTATTATGTTTAAAAAATAAAATTATTTATTCTTATTTTTTCATGGTTTTTATAAAATATCCTTATTTTGAAGAAACGTTAAAATATAATGATTTCATATTTCAGTATGAATAGTGCAATTTTGGTTGTAAATACTACTCCTTTTGCAGGGGGTGGCTCTCTATACTAGCCGTTGGTTTCTCAGCAGGCATCAAGTGCTGTAGTGAGGAGAGGCAGATGAAGAAAGGGGGTTGTCCCATACCTGGAATGGTCCCACTGTGTTCTGACCATTGCTTTGATGACAACTGCCTGACCTCATATGTCTACTAGCTCCTGAGTACGTAAAACAACCTAGAATAACAGCGTCATCCAGTCATTCCTTTTTTGCTTCAGGCTGGGTTCACACCTATGCGAATTGAGTGCGGCTTAAACCTCATTTAATACGCAGAACATTTCTAAATACATTGTTTTCAATGAGGCTGGTTCATATATGTGCGATGCATTCGCACTGCGCATTGCAGAAAAAACGTGTGCAGATTTTATGCCTTGCGGTGCGGCTCAGGTGCGAATTCAGTCCCATTATCTTCTATGGGTACGCAGCTGATTCGCAGATGTGTTCAGTTCTCTTCAGGAATTTCTCTCATTCAGCTCAATACATTTCTCCCCCACTCTCCTCTCACCCGGAACTTCTCTCAGGTCTCCAAATTCGCAGCAAAAACGGAGCTAATCTGCTGAACACTTCCCTTATCTATCTGCAGAGATAAAAGAGCTGAAATACGCACCGCACAAGTGTGAACCCAGTCTTAGGGTCCTTTCACACGTGCGGACCGTTCGTCCATTTTTAGATGTCAGTTTTTTGACCGCAATGCTTTCCTATGGGTCCTTTCACACGCACCCGCTAACATCCGTTTTTCATCAAAATATGTAATAATAAAAAAGTTCTAACAAAAAAAAAAACGGATGAAAAAACGGATGAAAAACGGATGTGAACGGACGAAAAACTGATGAAAAACGGATGACAACTGATGAAAAAAGGACGAAAAACTGATAAAAAACGGACGAAAAAACTGATCAACTGATGAAAAAAACGAACCTAAAAAACGGTCCACACGTGTGAAAGGACCCTTAAGGTTGTGCAGTTTGATATTGCAATGGACATTCAGGAGCTGGGAAACATGTTTTATTAGCATAAGTTTGGGTATTTGACAATGTCAATAATTGTCAGACCTCAAGTGACCTGCATTCTGACTCCAACATAAAGTTTAGACAAATATAGAGTGAAAATATAAATCGTTCATGAGTAATCCAAAACAAATTTAATTATTTATGAGTCATTCATATCCAGCCTCTTTAACTTGATATACGATATAGGATAGGTTAGGTTCCCCTAAGGACAGGATTGGTCCCCCTAGTGATGGCGAATCTTGGCACTCCAGATGTTTTAGAACTACATTTCCCATGATGCTCATGCACTCTGCAGTGTACTGGAGCATCATGGGAAATTAAGTTCCAAAACATCTGGGGTGCCAAGGCTCGCCATCGCTGCCCTAAGTCATCAATATATTATTGACCCCCAGGTGTTTTTTAGGACTATCTAATAGAATAATTAAAATGACTTTAACCTGATGTATACTATAGAAAAGGGTTCCCCTAAGTCATCAATATTGACCCACCAGGTTTTTTTGGGACTTCCTAATAGGGTTATTAAAATGGTTTTGTCAAGAAGAGGTGGTATAGGTCCTTACCATATTTCATTGGTTTACAGAGCACCAATTCCTAGGAAGCCTTAATTTTTTTCTACTCCATCACAACTCGCCTTTAATGTCGCGTACACACGATCGTTTTTTCGGCATGAAAAAAACGTCGTCATTTTAAAAACGTCATTCAAAATTATCGTTTAAACAATGTAGTTTGTAAAAAATGATCGTGCGTGGGCTAAAACGACGTTTTAAACCCGCGCATGCTCAGAAGCAAGTTATGAGACGGGAGCTTGAATGGAACTTCCCCTTTAGAGTGCCGTCATACGTGTTGTACGTCACCGCTCTTTGCTCATCAGATTTTTAAAACGATGGTGTGTGGGCAACATCGTTTTTAATGATGAAGTTGGAAAAACTTTGTTTTTTCTACATGCTGAAAAACAAAGTTTTTTTTTCATGCCGAAAAACAATCGCGTGTACGCGGCATAAGGCTCTGTTGGAGTGCCAGCAAGTACACCCACCTCAAACTCTGTTGGAAAACCAATGAATACACCCACCCTAAACTCTTTTGGAGTCCCAGGTAATACACCCACCTCAAAACCTGTTGGAGAACCCATGAATACACTCACTTCAAACACTGACGGAGTGCTACAAAGTATGTTGTACAGTATGGCAAAATTACAGTATATGCCCAGCCAGCATGCCCAAAAGATCTAACTTTGCCCAACATGCCCGGACTGTTAGGCCACATACACACGATCGGACCAAACTGATGAGACTGGTCTGACGGACCGTTTTCATCGGACCACGCTGAAGTGGTCTGATGGTCAGTCGTGCCTACACACCATCAGTCCAAAAACCTATCGGGCCACAACACGGTGACGTAGAACACAACGACTTGCTGAATAAAATGAAGTTCAATTCTTCCAAGCATGCGTCGACTTGATTCTGAGCATGCACGGGTTTTTGGTCCAATGCTTTTGTGTACTAACCATCGGTTTGGTCCGACGGACAGGTGTCCATCGGACAGATTTTAAAGCAAGTTTTAAAACTTTGGTCCGATGGACAACGGTCCGATGGGCCGTACACACGATCAATTTGGTCCGATGAAACTGGCCTTCAGGCCAGTTTCATCGGACCGGTCTGATCGTGTGTATGCAGGGCCTTACATTTTATACCTATAACTCAGTTCCTTGTCATGACTTGTATAAATGTATAACTACAGCTACATTATTATGAAATCAGTCACTTACAGTGGCTAACAGAACATCTTTATAACTTACAATTTTATATGCAACTGGTTGCCATATTTTTCTCTTGTTAAAATTTCAAACCTTGTAAAAGATCTTCCCTTGACTTTGTGGCACTATATAACGTGCCAAGTAAACATCTCAACATCTTCCAAGGTTGTGTTGGGCTGAAGAAGCTCAGGTAAGGATAAGAGATGGAAAAGAGATTAATATACAGTAGAAATTAATTGTTTTCTCAAGATTTTTTTTTATTACAATGACTGTAAGGAATACCATAAATTATTGATTTATTCTGGTAACTATGTGGTTAGAATTATATATTTTGTGATAGTGGTCTTGATAAAATCAGCTCAACAATTTTTACCTTTTTTCCAACAGTGTAAATGTTATTTTTTTAATAGCATATCGTGTATTTTTAGGCACATTGCATATTTATTATTCTTCAGTAACTTGTCTTCCATATTAATAGTATGGTTATAGATGATGGATTTTTTTTTTTGTATTAATTTTTGTAGCCTGCTTTAGAGTCTTCTTCTCCTATGAACAATTTCTGTTATATTTGCTTTTTTAACCTCTTATTGACAAATCTCAATGCCTGAACCCAGTTTTTAACTCAGACACCTATTAGTAAAACTATACACATCTTTGCAACAAACTAATGCATCTAGATGAATTATAACTTGTTTTGTTTTTCATGATAAATTGGACCCTCCATTTGCTGGCATGTGTTAAAGGACATCTCTTATTTTATTTTATTTATTTTTTATATATCAAATGAGTCATTTTCAATTTCCTGACATTCACAGCGATACCATATACAGTATGTGTATGTTATTGTGCTGTGTACCCATAGTAGGGTCACAGAAACAATAGTGCATATTCAGTGCCGACCCTGACTCTAACCTGGATCAAACCCTGATCTAGCTATTTTATGATTAGTTTATTATTATTATTATTATTTTTTTTTTATAAAGACTTTTTTTGTTCACATTCTTCTCCTCTAGCAAGGAGAAAATGATACAATGTATCTTCTTCTCCTTTTAATAAGATACAAAGTACAATGGCAGGTTATACAATTAGTGATCACCATTATAACCAATCATAGCCTATCATGAGGATCAGATGATCAGGAGCCCACCCTGATCATGCTATGCAGCATGCTCCCAGCACAAACACAGTAACGCACATACACTATATTACCAAAAGTATTGGGATATCTGCCTTTACACATACATGATTTTTTTTTTTTTGTTTACAAACTTTTATTAAAGAAATAAATGATAGTACAAATCCATACGATTAAGGCATATAAAAAATGAAGGTTAAGGCATATAAGAAGTCAGTACGAGTACACACATCAGCATATCGCTTAAAGGCGCAAATAATTATTCCTATTAACAGAAAAGTTAAAGGCTGAAGTAACAGTGACAAAGGCAGAGATCAAACAATATCAACTAGAATATGACAAGCGAGGGGAAACTAGACTGGGTTAAAGAACAGGGGGGTATGCACATGCAGTCATTTTAATGGCATTACATTCTTAGTCCGTAGTGTTCAATATTGAGTTGGCCCACCCTTTGCAGCTTTAACAGCATGTTATAAAATATAACATGTGCAGTCATGTTGGAATAGGAAGGGGACATACCCCAACTGTTCCCACAAGGTTGGGAGTATGAAATTGTCCAAAATGTCTTGGTATGCTGATGCCTTGTACACACGTGTGGGATTTCCAACGGGAAAAGTTCCTGTTGGAAATCCCAAGCGGAAAGCCGGGAACCTGCTCTGTAACTTTTCCCCCTACACACGCCCGGTTTTCCCATTGGGAAAACTCCGATGAGAGCTTTGGTCGGGAATTCCGACCATGTGTATGCGCCATCGCAGTTTTTCCCATAGGAAAACTGACAAAAACCGTCGGTAAAAAGTCAGATGGGAATCCCAGTGGGAAAAAAGAGAGCTGTTTCTTTTTTTTTTGTCCGGTGGTTTTTGGCAGTTTTCCCATCGGAAAAACTGCGAAGGAGCATAAACACGGCCAGGATTCCCGTCCAAAAGCTCTCTGTCTGGAAAACTGCCCATGAGTACAAGGCCTTTAGGCAGCGTACACATGACCGAGAAACTCGACGGCGAAACACATCGTTTTTCTCGTCTAATTCCTTGTTCGGCTGTCGAGGAACTCAA
Source organism: Rana kukunoris (assembly GCA_029574335.1). NCBI lineage: Eukaryota > Metazoa > Chordata > Amphibia > Anura > Ranidae > Rana > Rana kukunoris. Next base: position 183,831,081 of record CM056056.1, read on the forward strand.
CGAGCCAATTTTCTCCATTGCCGTCGAGGAAAAAGAGAACATGCTCTCTTTTTGGCTCGTCGAGTTTGTCGACAGTTTCCTCGCCGAAAAATGTACACAAGACCGGTTTTCTCGGACAGAATACATCTCCCATCAAGTCGTGTGTACGCGGCCTAAGAGTTTTCTTTACTGGAACTAAGGGGCCAAGCCCAACCCCTGGTAACCGACCCCACACCATAATTCTCCCTTCACCAAATGATATGGACCAGTGTACAAGCAAGGTTCATAAAAACATAGATGAGCGAGTTTGGAGTAGAGAAACTTGATAGAGTCCTGACCTCAACCAGAAAGAACACCTTTGGGATGAATTAGAGCGGATACTGCGAGCCAGGCCTTCTTGTCCAACATCAGTGCCTGACCTGACAAATGCGCTGCTGGAAGAATGGTCAAACATTCCCAACCACACTCCTAAACCTTGTGGACAGCCTTGCCAGAAGAGTTGAGGCTAGTATAGCTGCAAAGGGTGAGCCAACTCAATTATAAACCCTACGGACTAAGACTGAGATGCCATTAAAGTTCATGTGTGTGTAAAGGCGGAAGGTCCTAATAATTTTGACAATATTATGTATATACATTGACCAGTGGGAAACATGAACAATTCACTGTCAATACTGGAAAAATACAGAAGTAGGCAAACCCCATGTCTTATCATATATTTTCCCCAGATAGTCAAAACTGGCATTGTATAGAAATGTATACAAGAGCAAATCACATTTGTTTTTAATTGCTATTATTAACTCTTTGCCAGATGGTGTCGGCCAATATGGATATACCCAAAACTGGTTACAACCAATATTTGGTGAAAAGGGCCGTCTATGCTGAAACAAATTTTCAGAAGGATCATGAAAAGAAAGAAATTACTCCGAAAAAAATTCGCGAAAGATTGCAAAACAGCTGCAGGTATGCTTTTAGTTAAATGATAAAAGTACAGCCACTTAAAACTGAAATGTATTTTTTATGGAACCTGGAGACTTAAAACGAAGTTCCAGTCAACGATCTAGCTCCACCCCCACCACCCTTTCCCTGAAACCTATTTTTATTTTTCCTGAAACATATTTTTTTTTGCTTTAAAGGGGTTGTAAAGGTTTTTTTTTTTTTTTCTAAATAAGTTCCTTTAAGCTAGTGCATTGTTGGTTCGCTTACTCTTTCCTTCAATTTCCCTTCTAAATGTTTTTTTTCTTTGTCTGAATTTCTTACTTTCTGTTTCTCCTCGGTAAGCTTGCCCCCCATCATCCGAGCTGTTCTGGCTGGGGGTTAGTCAGCATGCCTGCCCCCTCCCTTGGGACTACATCCCTGCGGGGAGATGCTGGGGGTCAGCGTTCTCGCCCCCTCCCTTGGGACTACATCACTGCGGAGAGATACTGGGGGATAGTCAGCGTTCTCGCCCCCTCCTTTGGGAATACATCCCTGCGGGGAGACGCTGTGTTCACTCTTTGATTGAAATGTTGCGGCAGTGGAGTCAAAGCGCTTAACTACCTGCTAAATGTAAGTTTTATAGCTTCATACATTTTTTTTTTTTTTTTTACGGAATTACGCGATGTGGTCTTCTTCTTTTGTTCTCCTGTTTGTAAACATCCATGCAATATTGGTGAGAATTTGATACCGTCCATTATTGATTCATCCTTCCATGGGGATTGTGATCCTACGAGTATCTGGATGTCACACGGTCTAGCCACTGAACATTTCAAAGTTTCCACCTTGTCTGTCGGTTGATAACACAAGCCTTGTTCAACTCACGGAACATACGTTCCACTATGTTCAAACTAAAGCCTGCATTTTCACCGGTAGTGGGTCACTTTCAATAACAGTCCACGTTCACTATCCGAATGTCAGCATAATGCTTTGAAGTTTCCAGTGTTTTTCCAAAAAAAATCTTTGTGTGGATACACAGTGGACTCTTACCTGTTTTCTATATGGACGTTAAAAACACTCATATGTATTATGTTTTGTTTTTAGTCTGCACTGCAATTTGATATTGTTTTCACATTCACAGTGAACCTCACCACTTAGAGCCGGTTAACATAGGGGCGACCTGGGATCCGACTTGAAGTTGCCCCAAGTTATCCCAAGTTGTGTGGTTGAGAAAATCAATGGAAGTTTATGGGAGCCGTCTTAATGTACACTACTGAAGTCACTCTGACTTCAAAAAAGGTTCCTGTACTACTTCAATCCGATTTGTAGTCAACTTGTACCCATTGATTTCAATGGAAGTTGCCTCAGAAGTCTGATCACTGTCTTAACTGAAGCAACAATACAGGAAGATAACATACATTTGTCAGGCAAACCCCTTCCTCCCATAGAGCTGATTGTTCTTTGATTGGCCACTGGAAAGCCTCCTGTCCTGGAGGCGACTTGAAGTTGCCTTGTAAGTTGCCTGATGATTCATACTCAAGTCGTGTCCAAGTTGCCTCCCAAAGTCGTGCTGGAAGTCGTGTTGCCCCAGTGTGAACCGGCTCTTAGGGTTTCACACCTCAACATTAGGGATGAGCTTCGAGTTCGAGTAGAACTCATGTTCGACTCGAACATTGCCTGTTCGCCGAACAGCGAACTATTTGTGGTGTTCGCGGCAAGTTCGTGTGAACTTTAGAACCCTGTTAAAGTCTATGGGACTCGAACATTTGAAACCTAAAGTGCTAATTTTAAAGGCTAATATGCAAGTTATTGTAATAAAAAGTGTTTGGGGACCTGGATCCTGTCCCAGAGGACATGTATCAATGCAAAAAAAGTTTTAAAAACTGCATTTTTTTTGGGCAGCAGTGATTTTAATAATTCCTTTAAGTGAAACAATATAAGTGAAATATTCCTTTAATATTTGTACCTAGGGGGGGTGTATAGTATGCCTGTAAAGTAGCGCTTGTTTCCCATACTTACAACTGTCCCTGCACAAAGTGTCATTTCTGAAGAAAAAAAAGTAATTTAAAATCACTCGCGGCTATAATGAATTGTCGGCTCCGGCAATACAGAGAAAAGTCATTCATAAAAAAAAATGTGTGGGGGTCCACGGCATTTTTTTTTCAAATTTGGGGTGGAGTTCCCCTTAAAATCCATACCATCCTAAGGTGAGTGATTTTAAATGACTTTTTTCTTTCAGAAATTACATTTTGTGCAGGGACAGTTCTAAGCACAGGAAACAAGCGCTACTTTGAAGGCATACTATATACCCCCCTAGGTACGAAATTTAAAGGACTATTTAAATTTTATTGTTTCACTTTAAGCATTATTAAAATCACTGCTCCTGAAAAAACGACCTTTTTTAAAACTTTTTTTGCATTGATACATGTCCCCTGGGGCAGGACCCGGGTCCCCAAACACTTTTTAGGACAATAACTTGCATATTAGTCTTTAAAATTAGTACTTTAGATTTGAAAAGTTCGAGTCCCATAGACTTTAACAGAGTTCTAAAGTTCACACGAACATTTGGTCTGTTTGCAGGTTCTGGTGCGAACCGAACCCAGGGGTGTTCAGCTCATCCCTACTCAACATCAATTTCCATAGTCAGGTTGTCATTATAATTTTCTTGACTTGGGCATTTAGCGCTACACTTTATTATTATTTTTGTTTGCAGCTATTATCTAATTAGCCGTGTTAGCTGCTAGTTATATAGAGGCAGCGCAGAGTTACTTTACACACAAATGTAGAATCTTGCCAAAAAGAGCATTGTGGATTTATAGGTTCCCTGACACACTCAAAGTGGGCTAAAGGTTCTAGGTGAATACTAGTATTTGAACGGCGTACTTTCATATTGTGTTCAAACAATAGTATACAAGGAGATGAAGGCTGTTCTATGCAACTTGATCATTCTAGGTCAGGGGTGTCCAACCTGCAGCCCAAGAGTGCTAAAATTGCACACTTACTTAACATTTTTGATATTTTGGGGGATTGTTTTGTAGAAATGTGTTTACTCTTAGGCCGCGTACACACGATCGAATTTGTCCGCTGAAACTGGTCCGAAGGACCAGTTCAGCGGACAAATCCGATCGTGTGTATGGGCTAGCGGACATGTCTGACCGGCAGACAAATTTTAACCTCCCTGGCGGTATGATTCTGTCTGGAATTACGTACCAAAAAGCGGTACAATTATTTGCATGGAAATTTGGCGTTTTATACTGTAGGCATGCAATTCTTAGGAATAACTTGCTTAAATCTGTCCAAACAAGACATCCCGGGTATGATAAAGTTTGAAAAACAAAATCATAATTTTTTATATAATAAAAAACTATAAATAATTATAACAAATTATAATGTAATTATAATAAAAAATATTCAATAATGTAATCAACTCAAAAACACTGAAATTTGCTCAGTTGCAGAATTGTCGCTGTCATTATTTTTTTTTTTTTATGTCGAATTTTCCCACAAATCGCTATCGCTTAATTCTGCAAGTGATTATAATTTATTATCGCTGTTTTCTAGCTGATCTAAAACCATTTTTGACATAAAGGGACACTTTTGGTTGCTATGGGCAATCTACAGTTTCCAGGCAGAAAGAACACTTTTTATTTTATAAAAGAACATGCAGTGCACAGGGCAAACCACTAGGGACAAGGGGGGTGTGTATTTTTTACATACAGTACTGTAATCTATAAGATTACAGTATACTGTATGTAAAGTGTTTGTTTACTTTTTTGAATTTGGCGCCGTTCTCCGCTTCCTTGCGTCGTAACGTCGCAGGAAACGGAGATCGGCGGCACACGGGGACGCTGTGTGAATCGAGCGAGCACCCGCTCGCTCACACAGCGGGGATGCATCGCTGGATCCAGGAAGAAGGTAAGCCAGCGCGCGCTGCAGGCTCTGCATGGCTACCCCGAGCGTGACTCGGGGATACCGTTCTTAGCAGAAAAAACCCACCCCGAGTCACGCTCGGGGATACCGCCAGGGAGGTTAAAGTATGCTTTAAAATTTGTCCGCCAGCGACATGTCCGTCGGATATGTCCGCTGGTTAGTACACTAACCAGTGGACATATCTGCCCGCACAAGCGTCGTATGAATGCGATGCATGCGTGGAAGTTTTTTACTTCCTGGTGCGGTGACGTGGCGGCGTCAACGTCACCGCCACGTCACCGCGCTGTCTGCCGGCGGAGATTTTGATCCGATGATGTGTACACGCCATCGGACCAAAATCCGATGAGACATGTCCGCTCTAAACTGTCTGTCGGACAAGTTTGAGCGGACATATCTCATCGTGTGTACGCAGCCTTAGAGAATAGACATTTCTGGTATTTTCGCAATCGTTTTAACAAACTATGCAGAATCTAAAATCCGAAAGATCCAACATAAAAAAATGCTTTATTTTCGTTTTCATGCTACAACAGTTCGATATAGATAGAAGATTCGACATGACGCTGACAATAGCAATCTGTGTCTATGGAACCTGTGGTCGAATCTGTCTAACCATAACTCTATTAGTTCAAGATTATTCTACATAGAAAGGAAAGATTTGACATAGAGAGAAAAGATTCGACATTATAGAGACAGTGTTGGGGTAAACTATTCGGCATGAACAATGAAGAATCGACGAAGCAGCGAAAAACATACAAACGTTGAATCTGTCATTGAAGGCTTATGGTGTCTCTCAAACATTCCAAGAAGATTCGACAAGCAGCTCTTATATTTCTGGTCAAATGCTCCGCCCAAAGGCTATAGAAGAATTTGAATGTTGGTTGACTAGTAATAATAATTTGTGAATATAATTATTATGCCTTGTACACACGATCGGGTTTCTTTGCGGTCAAAAGACCGCTGGAAAAACCGAGAACCGGCTCGGTCCCTTTTACCCTGTACACACGGCCAGTTTTCCCGACAGGAAAACTGCAAGGAGAGCTTTGGTTGGGAAAACCGGTCATGGGTATGCTCCCTAGCAGTGTTTCCCATAGGAAAACTGCGGGGGGAAAAACGATGCGATTCGCGGCGAGAAAAAAGAGAACAAGTTCTAATTTTTTTTCCTGCGGTTTTTCTTTCGGGAAAACTGCTGGGGAGCATACACATGGCCGGTTTTCTCGACCAAAAGAAAACATGACAGTTTTCCTGTCGGGAAAACCGGTCAGGCCCCGTACACACGGCAGAGAACCTCGACGGGCGGAACACATCGTTCCGCCCGTCGAGGTTCTCTGTCGGCCGTCAGAATCGGCGACCCGCCCGTCAGGAAAGGCAACCAGCCATTCAACCCGACGGGCCATCGAGCAAATAGAGAACCTGTTCTCTATTTGCTCGACGGGTTTTCCGACGGGCGGGGCTCACCGAGAGCGTACACGCGGCCGAGGTTCTCGGCAGAATGCGGCTCCCAGCAAGGTTATCGCTGGTTTCTGCCGAGAACCTCGGCCGTGTGTACGGGGCTTCATATGTACAAGGCATAACTAGTGTCATACAACATTAGAATTCTTCTTTAGCTTGTAGGCGGAACATTCGACCAGAAATGTACGTACAATTTAGCTGCTCCGTCGAATCTTCTTAGAACATTCGATAGACACATACGCCTTTAATGACAGATTCGACTTTAATTAATTCGGATTTTTGGACGAATGCATTTTTTAACGAAACAAAATATAAAAAAAACAAATTTCCGGAGTAACTAATTAACTAGTAACTAATTAATTTTATTTTTCAGACGAAAACGAAATTCCAAAACAAAAATTTTCAGTGTGCACATGTCTATTAGAGAACACATGCGGCTGAAGGAAATTTTGACAGTGTTTCCTTACTAGACTTTAATACGTTTTATATTTAAAAAAAAAAAAATCTCCCTACTCTTCACAATCATGCTTTATTCACGTCATTAGTTTTCGGCAGCGCCTATCTTTGTGTGCAACTATTTTCAAGCATTAAGCACACAAAAGGAAAAGTTAGAACCAAAGGGCCAGATCCACAGAGCCAGTAGGCCGGTGTATCTACTGATACACCAGCGTACTTTCAAAGTTCCCGCGTCGTATCTTTAGTTTGAATCCTCAAACCAAGATACGGCGGCTTCTGGGTTAGATCCGACAGGTGTACGTCTTCGTACACCTTCGGATCTAAGCTGCAATACTTCGGCGTCCGTTTGGTGGCATTCACGTTGTTTTCCGCGTCGGGTATGCAAATTAGCTTTTTCCACCGATCCACGAACTTACGTGCGACCGTTGCAATCTCTTACAGCTTCTCTAGCTGGCTTTTTCCGGTGTATAGGTAAAGCTGCTTTTATCCGGCCTATAGTTAGACTTGCCATGTTAAGTATGGCCGTCGTTCCCGCGTCGAAATTTGAATTTTTTTTAAAATCGTCCGTGAATAGGAATGTACGTAATTTACACTAGTCAAAAAAAATAACGTCGTTCCGACGTAATTTCACGCAATGCACGGCGGGAAGTTTCTGAACGGAGCATGCGCAGTTCGTTCGCCACGGGGACGCGCTTCATTTAAATAAATCACGCCCCCTACTCACCGATTTGAATTCTGCTGCCAGAAATACACTACGCCGCTGTAACTTATGGCGCAAATTCTTCCAGGATTCGATATTACGCCAGGTAAGGTACGGCGGCGTAGCGTATCTCTGATACGCTGCGCCGATCGAATTCTATGTGGATCTGGCCCAAAATATCTAATGAGCACCTTGAGAATTAATATAATTTCTACGCCAGCCATCCAATCAGATAATGATGGGTTAGTTAATCAAAATAGTCAAATAGTCAAATATTACACTAGTTTTATGTTGCCCTCTTTTACTTTTATAATGAAAAAAACTTTTATCAGGCCGCGTACACACGATGAGACATGTCCGCTCAAACATGTCCGACGGACCGTTTGCAGCGGACATGTCTCATCGGATTTTGGTCCGATGGCATGTACATACCATCGGACGAAAATCCCCTCGGGCTGAGGATGCGGTGACGTGGCGGTGACGTTGATGCCGCCACGTCACCACTCCAGGAAGTAAAATACTTCCACGCATGCGTCAAATCCATTCGACGCATGCGCGAAGATTTCTGTCCACTGGTTAGTGTACTAACCAGCGGACATATCCGACGGACATGTCTCCGGCGGACAAATTTCAAAGCATGCTTTGAAATTTGTCTGCTGGGAAAACATGTCCGCTAGCCCATACACACGATCGGATATGTCTGCTGAAACGATCCGTCGGACCAGTTTCAGCAGATAAATTTGATCGTGTGTACGTGGCCTTACTCAGATACCAAAGCATTCTTCCCAACGCACATGTTCCTACAAAAGTGGCTGGATGTATAAGTGGGTGTTGAAGCGACCACCGACTAGAACCGTGAACAATTAGTACAGGAAATGTCACCTGCACACCATGGGTCTCCAACATTGGGTCCAAAGCTTTATTCAGCGATCACATCATTACAGCAACGTTTCAAAGCTACACAGGACCCCTTCATCAAGCATGTGATGATGAAGGGGTCCTGCGTGGCTTTCGAAAAACATTACTGTTGGCTGTAACGATGTGATTACTGAATAAAGATTTAGACCCAATTTTGGAGACCAATGGTGCGGTGATCACATTTCTCGCTCTTATTACTCTACATTATCTGTTTAGGTGACAGTTAAGTTGTGATCTGCCTGACTTTTTCTACTCATCCACTATTTTTATTGTTAGTGTATTTTATGTGTGGTCCAAGACAATTTCTCTTTTCCAATGTGACCAGGAAGGTCAAAAAGTTGGACACCCCTGTTCTAGGTCTTATTTTCCCGAAGTGTAAAATACAAAATGAATAATATAAAGGTTAGCAAAAGCAAATAATTTTCTATTTATGTCATAGTTACATAGTCTATCCCTATATATACCATATTCACACCTGCCAGTTTATTGATACAGATAAAGTACATAATCATATACACCTAATATTGAGTAGGTCCCTCTGCATCCACCAAATTTGCCTCTTTTATCACCAAAGCAGCCTTGATCACTCTAGGAATGAATGCCATTAGACCACTGAAGGTATGCTATGGTATGCAAGTCATCTGTAGCAGATCCTTTAGGTCCTGTAGGTTGCGAGATGAGGACTCAATGGATCTGGCTTGTTTTTCCAGCACATCCCACAGATGCTTGATTGGCTTGAGATCTGGAGAAATTAGAGGCCCAGTCAACACCTCAAATGTGTTGTGTCACTCAAACCATTCCTAAACCATTCATTTCAGTGTGGCAGGGTGCATAACCCTGCTGAGAGATGCCACTGCCATCAGAGAATACTGTTCCAATTAAGGGGTATACTTGGTCACCAAAGTTAAAGAGACTGTAAAGGTAAAAATGAAAAATAAAATAAAAATAACAAACATGTCTATACTTACTTGCTTTGTGCACAGAGCGGCCGCAGACCTCTCTTTCCTCTTCTTGGGTACCCCCACTGGTGCTCCTGGTTCCTCCCTGTCCAAAAAATATTAGAGGAACTGAATCTATTGAGACCAGGAAAAGCTGCAAAGGCTAGAATTGTACTTTTAATCCCAGACCCTATATAATTTATAAAGGTATTAAAGAGTCCTAACACTGAACCTTGGGGTACACCACTGACAACCTTAGACCATTCAGAGTAAGAATCATTAAACACTACTCTCCAAATTCTGTCTTTTAGACAGTTTTCTATCCATTTACAAACTGTAAAACAAACTTTTCAAGCTTTTTTTGCAATAAAAATATTATAGCAACCTTATTGAAGTGAAGAATGTTGGGAAAGAAGGAAATAATACAACTACGTTAATGGATAACTGAAGTGCTTATAAAGCTGCTTATTGGCTATCATATTCACATTAAAGAGTAACAAACAAGTATAGAAAAAGATAGTTTGTTTAAAATCACCTGACCTTTAGCCGACTAATGGTGGTGTCAGTGGAAGGAATAGTGCCCCAAGCAGGGCCGGACTTACCACTGGGCTTGACTGGGCTCAAGCCCATGGGCCCCGCCCAATTGGGGGCCCTGGATGGCAACCCTTTTTTAGGGGTCCGGAGGTCCCCAGGGGCCCGGAGGCCCCCAGGGCCCTGGACGGCAACCCCCCCTTTTTTAATTTATTTTTTATAAAAAAATATATGTTTTTTTATATTTTTTATATATTATTATTATTATTATTATTATTAAAGGGCCCAGAGGTCTCCAGGGCCCCCGAGTTGCAACCCCCCTTTTTTTTTTTATAAAAAAAATTACATTATATATATATATATATATATATATATATATATATTTTTTTTTTATTAAAGGGCTCAGAGGTCCCCAGGGGCCCATGTGGCAACCCCCCTCTTTTTTTTATAAATGTTTATTTTTGTTTATATTTTTTTATTAAAAGGCCCAGAGGTCCTCCAGGCCCCCCTGGATGGCAACCTCCCTATTTTTATAAATTTTTATTTTATTTTTTTATTAAAAGGCCCAGAGATCCCCAGGGCCCTGGATGGCAACCTCCCTTTTTTTATAAATGTTTATTTATTTTTTATTAAAGGGCCCAGAGATCCCCAGGGCCCCGGATGGCTATCCCCAGGGGGGGCCTTTTTTTTGTAAAGGCCCCCCCTGCTTCTCAATTTGTGGCAGCCCCCCCGCTTCTCAATTTCAGGCGGCAGCACCCCCCCTCCCCCGGTTCTCTGCTCCAGGGGGCCCATGCCTTAAGCTGTGTAAGGGGCCCCAAAATTCCTCCAGGGGGCTGTCGGCACAGGTGAGAGGCACTCCCCCCCGCTCAACAACTGTAAACCCCCCCAGGAGGAACCGGAGCGGTGTGTGGTGTGTCTGCTGAAGGGAAGAGAGCCGACACATTCCGTGCACGGGTCAGAGTCACCCTCCCGCTCAACAACGTTAATGCGCACCCCACCGCTCAACAACTATGATCCCCCCCTCGCTCAACATCTTCGACCCCCCCCCAATTCTCGGCTCCAGGGGGCCCCTTTAACACTCAAGCCCAAATTTGCACCGGCGTATTTGTGCGCCAGACCCACAAACCAACATACGCCTAAAAACTGGCCACCCTACGCCGACGTAGCTTACATACGCCAGCGTAGCGTGGGCGCACTTTTCCTCTGGACGCATGTTGTTGCTCCCATTGATTAGGCATTCAAACATGCATATGAGGGAAATACGGCGATTCACGAACGTACGTGCGCCCCTACGCATGCTACGCGAGGTGCGCGTAAGTTGTACGTCCGGCGTAAAGTTATTCCCCATAGATGAGGTGCAACCCAGTAACAGACATGCAAAGAAGAGAACACAAGCCGGCATATTGCATTGGACATGTGTCTGGCTGGGAGTACATTAAGTTCACGGCGTACGTGGTGATCCGGCGTAGCTTAGGCAGTTGTGCCGGTGTGGTTGTGAGCATGCGCATAAGGGTGCTGTTTCATGCGTCCATGTCACAGCAACGTCCGCCCAATAGTACAACTGAAAGTTTGGAAGCGACAAACCACCACCCGACAGGGGGAGATACAAAGTCTTCTTAGCTATCCTTGGCGCCCTACCCACCCACACAAAAGTCCCCAGTTGGCCCTCGAGCCTCCTGAAGAAATCTCTGGGAAGATGTATCGGGGTGTTTCTAAAGAAATACAAAAATGTGGGCAAGAGTACCATCTTCAGAAGATTGATCCTACCCACCAGGGTCAATGGGAGCGAACGCCACGCCGCACATTTAGCAGTGACCTGTCTCAGCAAAGGTTGTAGGTTGCGCGTTGCACACTCCCCCAGCGCCGCAGAATTCCTGATCCCAAGGTATTTAATTTCCCCGACCCATTGGAGCTGCGTCTGGGGGTTAGAATTGGTGGGGGAGAGATGGAGTGAGAAGAGCTCAGACTTGTCCCAGTTAATGCAGACTCCAGAGAAGCCGGCAAAACGGTCAAATTGGGCCAGGGCCTTACCGAGGGATGAGTACGAGTCGGCCAGGTACAGCAGGGCATCATCTGCATACAGAGAAATCTTTTCGTGCAAAGAACCAACCCGTATACCCTGTATTTCCCCGTCCGCTCTAATAAGGGCAGCCAGGGGTTCTATGGCCAAGGCACCGCTTTAACTTTAGTCTACATACATTTTCACACCTGTCTTCAGTTTGGTTCAATTAAATTTACATCAGTTTGCAAGAAGTTTCCAGACTTCCGTATGGCTATTTGGGGTCAGTAGTAGTTATTTTGCCACTTTAATGGAGCTGTAATTTTTCATTGGAAAAAAGTACAGTGAAACCTCGGTTTAAGAATAACTTGGTTTGAGAGCATTTTGATTTACAAGCAACTTTTTTTTTTGACTCGGTTTGAGAGTGATGACTCACAAGACGAGCAGAATTCAAGCTTATTTAGCCTGCAGTACCTAATTTGGCCTTAGGTACGGGGGCACAGAAGCCAAGCAGAGCCGAAAATAGGCCTACGGTACCTAATTTGGCCTGAGGTACTGGGGTTCAGGAGCCCAGAAAAGCCGAACATTGGCCTGCAGCACCTCAATTGGCCTGAGGTGCGGGAGCGCAGGAAACAAGCCAAAGTGTCCTCTGTCCTTTTTGGCTATTTTCGGCCGTTTTCGGCACTCTCTGATGCCCCCACCTCTGGCCGCATTCGGTATTGCATCCCATTGAAGTCAATGCGGAACAAATTATTTTTGTTTTCCATTGACTTTAATGGGAAAAATCGATTCGATATGCGAGTACTTTGGATTACGAGCATACTCATGGAACAGAGTATGCTCGTAATCCGAGGTTCAACTGTGTATGAAGAATGAGGATAGAACATTTTAGTGTTTCTCAAGTTCGTTTCCATGCGTTTGCTTGTTTTTTTTTTGCAATAAAAATAATATAGCAACCTTATTGAAGAGAAGAATGTTGGGAAGGAAGGAAATAATACAACTATGTTAATGGATAACTGAACTGCATATAAAGCTGCTTATTGGCTATCATATTCACATTAAAGAGTAACAACCCAATATAGAAAAAGTTAGTTTGTTTTAAATCACCTGACCTTATAACAGTTTCTGTCTATGCATAGGGGTTCGGTTATCACATAAAAACGCACACAAGTTTCCACATCAGCAAATAGGTTGAGGCAATTCTCCAAGTCTGCTAGAAATAAATATTGTTCCAAGAAAAAACAAATCTGACACATTCCAAAATGGACTGGTCACAATTATTGGCACCCTCAAAACTGTAAAAAATAATTGCATTCCAAGTTTGTAATGCTTCTGTAATTTGCAATGAAAATCACCTGTATCAACTGACAATATAGACATCACACTGGCAACCAGTTAAAATGGTGAAAATATGACTTTCTTTGTATGTCTCTGTGTGCCACACAAAGCATGGAGTAGAGATTAAAGGAGGAAATACTTGTCTGAGGGTTTGAGAACAAAAATTGTGGAAAATCATGGACAATCCCAATCTCCAAAAATCTTAATGTTCCTGGGTCCACTGTGCACAACAGTCAATACGTTTACAGCCCGTGACACTGTAGCTAATCTCCCTGGACGTGGATAAAAGAGAATTTTTTTTATAAAATAGTTTTTCCAAATTTTAACTGAGGAAACAAAATTACAGCTTTTTGGTAAAGCACATCATTCTACTGTTTTCAGAAAAAGAAATGAGGCCTTTAAAATAAAGACTACGGGCCAGATCCACAAAGATCTGCCCCGGCGCATCGTATCTGAGATACGCTACGCCACCGTACCTGTAACGGTCACCACCGTTTACGACCTTCCATCCAACCACGACAAGCTTATCCGACACACTCCGACAATACTGCATATACGATCCATATCAATTCCCAGAATAAAAAGATATGAACATTTTAATGGTTTCTTCTCAACTCTTTTATACAGTACAGATAATCACAGGACAATGCAGTCTCCACCCCCCTATTCACACACTGAGGCTAATTATCTAATCGTAGCTAGACATTATCGGCACTGCATCATCAATAGACTTAACTCAGAGAGAATGACATTCCTGTAGATAATGACATCAAAACTAAATACTATCACACAATGATTAGAGGCTGCTACTTTGTAGTACAATACACAATCACAGATAATCTTCACACCCATATAAGGAACCTCAATCACATTCTAGACAGACAGTACGTCTCTGACACCTTTGTGTACCATAGACAATGTATTGTCTAGGAGTAGATGCAATTAACACCTTTTCAACAGAATATATGTCTTTCAAAGTGAATAGCCAACACCTCAAGACATTTCAATAGCCTTTATACAATGTCTTTCACAAGCCGGGTCACTTAGCGTTTTAAAAGCAGATGTCTAGTAGGAACACCTTATTATCTCAGTATCCTGCCATGTGAATTATTATTAATGTCCCATCTTCTGAAATACATGAATTATGATTCTTTGTCACCCTATGGCCCTAGTGGACATAAGGTGACCCTAGACATAGGAGAATCTCAGTCTGTCACGGTTCAATCCGTTACAGTACCTTACCTGGCTTTGGTTCGAAACCATAAAGATTTCACGCCGTAAGTTACGGCGGCGTAGTGTATCTCAAGCGGCATAACGGCACAGAATTCTAGTTGGGCGGGTAGAGGGCATGTTTCATTTAAATGAAGCGCGTCCCCGCGCCGATCGAACTGTGCATGCTCCGTTCAGAAATTTCCCGCCGTGTATTGCACTAAAAATTACGTCGCAACGAAGTTATTTTTTTTTACTAGTGTGAATTACGTACATTCCTATTCACGGATGACTTACGCAAAAATAAAAAATAATTCTAATTTCGACGCGGGAACGACGGCCATAATTAACATGGCAAGTCTAACTATACGCCGCAAAAAAAGCAGCTTTAACTATACGCCGGATAAAGCCGACTAGAGACGCCGTAGGAGAATGCGACGGCCGCGCGTACGTTCGTGGATCATCGGAAATAGCTCATTTGCATACTCAACACGGAAAACGACAAGAACTCCACCCAGCGGACGCCGAAGTATTGCATCTACGATCAGAAGGCGTACGAAGGCGTACGCCTGTCGGATCAAACCCAGATGCCATCATATCTTGGTTTAAGGATTCAAACTAAAGATACGACGTGGTTAATTTGAAAGTACGCCGGCGTATCAGTAGATACACCGGCGTACTCTCTCTCTATGGATCTGGCCCTACAATCCCAACAGTCAAAAATGGTGGAGGTTCACTGATGTTTTTGGGGTTGCTTCAGACACTGGATGTCTTGACTGTGTGTATTATAAAATATAAAGACTACCAAAAAATTCTGGGGTGCAATGTAGGGTAGGGTGACCAGACATCCCTGGTTTCCGGGGACAGTCACTGGATTGAGGACACTGCCCCCGGACTAAGTCTGTCCCCTGTTATGTCCCCGGACCAAGTCTGTCCCAGGATTGGTTTTGAACAGGGGCTGGGGCAATTTCAAAGACAGTCAGTGCAGAATAAGAATTAAAAAAATGAAAATCTGAATTACTCCCCCCCATTTTGTCCATTATCTGTGCCCCTTTATGATGATCATGTGCTGGTCGGAGCGGAGGGAATATTTCTTCACTTTTGGGTGCATGCCTATTAAGCTCTGCTTGCATGTCCTTCTGCCTTGGCTCGAGTCCTGGCCAGCCCCCTGCCTGTTTATATTCTTGCCTTCCCTGGCAGAGTGATTTTCCTCCGTTCCCCACCCAGTAGTACCCGGAGATTAAGACATGACGGGCTGTGAGGCGGGCGACGGCGGTGACGGGCAGATAGTCGCTAATTGTTGCCATATGTAACGACTCTGCTACGTGAATATGTTTAGTTGAATAGGATCTCAGCTGCAGAGGCTTCTCAGACGTAACCACCAGTTCACTCTCTAATCAATAAGAAAGTTTGGGGTTTAACTCATCACAGCCTCTAAATGGTAGACAACATAAAGTATAGCGGAGCCTAATCCATCTTAAGCCACCGCTACTCATGAAGATAAAGTAAAGTCTCTACTGTACACGGTAATACGGATAAGTGCAATGTGATACAGAAGTATTATAGTATTTCTGGGTTGAACACTAATAGAGAGTATTTGTTATGTACTAATTCCAATACACATAGAGATGCAAAGCTTTAGTCCATATGAGAATAGATCTCCTTACATTGACACAGACCTGGTAATTCCCCTATAGGGTGTAGCAGGGTATGGATAACAATGACTATAGTATTTCTCCTATAATACTTGCAGTTCTGCTGGGACTGGTAGTACTTTAGATGAGATACAAGCAGAGAGGATGTGCGGAGATCCCAGGGTGCTGGATGGAGGAGATGCAGAGAATCGCAGTGTGGTCCGTGTTGGTGAAGGCAATGCAGGCAGTGGCGTTCCCAGGTGACGGCAGGCGTTCAACAGATTAACGGAACACCCTGCCGTCATCTGCATTGTGTTTAAATAGCCGCGATTCGCGGGGAATCAGAGGAGAACGCTGGGACGCACTTCCGCGTTCCAGCGTGGAGCGCAGAGGTCCGCGCACCGGAAGTGACGCGGACCACTTGCAGAACGGAGCGCAGCTGCTAGAATAGGGTACAGCTGCGCTCGTTCTACACAGAGTAACAGCAGGGATGTTACACCATTACTATTAAAACAAAAAATATGTCTGCGGATTTCATTTTTAAAATCTGGTCACCTTAATGTAGGGCCCAGTGTCAGAAAGTTGGGTCTCTGTCAGAGGTCATTGGTCTTACAGCAGGACAATGACCCAACGCACACATCAAAAAGCACCAGAAATGGTTTAAGACAAAGCACTGGAGATTACTAAACTGGCCAGCATTAAGTCCAGATCTAAATCTCATCGAAAACCTGTGGAGAGATTTCAAAATAGCAGTTGGCAAAAGGAAGCCGAGAGACCAGGAGCAGTTGGCGAAAGAAGAGTGGTCCAAAATTCCAGTAGAAAGATGTGAGAAAGTCATTGATGGTTACAGGAAGCGATCAATTTCAGTTATTTTTTCAAAGGGGTGTGCTACCAAATTTTAATTTGAGGGTGTCAATTTTGTCCAGTCCTTTTTTTGAGTTTTGCAGGGTATGGAAATTCATCAAATAGTGTTTTTGGTCCTCAGATGCAGTGCAGTTCCATATTAAGTGATCTGCTACAGATCCTCCTGACCGTTGGTACCTTTATAGTCCTGCTGACCATTAAACATGTCCAAACATCAGCACTGCGTCTTTCCCCCGACAGCTCCCCAGCTGCTCTGTCCCTTCTGGACTTTCTCTCAGGCTTGGGCCTTGGTCTGTTCTGACCTGCACAGTATGGTGCACACCAGCACCTCTCGTGGCTCCCTTCACACACGGACCTCCTCTGGAGGGTAGGGCTTTGAGGTCCAACTCTGGCTCTCCTATGCAGCCAGAACACACCTGTGCCATTAGTGTGCTTGCTTTTAACAAAATATGGTTTAAACCACCATTATAAACAGTGGCACAGGCTCACCTTGCCACAATATCTTCTTTGACTCTGTTTCCAACAATCCTCTGTGCTCCCACAAGCCTTTAGGCCCCTGGACATGCTGGGCAAACTGTGGCCTGGGGGACATTTGCTTTCATTTATCTGGTACTGGGGGGGGGGGGGGGGACTGTCCCATCCATTGACACCAACAATAGGACATAATTACTCCCACTTACTACAAAAAAGGGGCACAATTATTTCCAATGACACCAAAGATGTGGCACCATTCCATCTACTGACATCAACAATGGTGCACTAATCCTCCCAATGACACCAACGCTATGGTACAATTTCATCCACTGACACCAACAATGGGGCAACATTTTTCTCACTGCATCAACAATGTTGCACTATTCCATCCACTGACACCAATGATGGGGCATTATTCCATCCACTGACACCAATAATGGGGCATTATTACATCCACTGACACCAATGATGGGGCGCTATGACTCCCACTGACACCAATGATGGGGCATTGTTTGCTCCGCTTATGCTGGGACATTTTCTACATTTCTCATGAACCACAGTCCGTCCCCTTAAAGTCTAAAGGACAGCAAACTTGCCCTTTGTTTAGAAAGTTTGGAGACCCCTATTCTAGGGGAAGTGCAAATATTAAGTTGTGCTGATTGCATATTGTCTTTACTGAGAGACTCAGACTTAGTAATGCCTCCCAGGCAGCCCTGGTTTTGCAATAGATCACCAGGTTTCAGCACAATCTCTCTATTCTCTGTTGTATATTGTATTGTGTTATATGCATATCTTTTCATAACTCTGACCCTGTTGGCAATGTAATTGTATATGCTGCAACTATTTAGTAGGGATGAGCTTCGAGTTTGAGTCAAACCCATGTTCGACTTCAACACCGGCTGTTCGACCGTTCGCTGAATTTCAAACATTATGGGCTGTTCGTTCCAAATTCGAGTGGCGCGTCATGGCCCATAATTCACTGGGTCCTCGCAGTGCATTGCTGGCTGATGCTTTGATCAATCACAGCACGGAAAAAACGGAGAGCTATAATTGGCCAATTATGTCTCAGGGGGTTTAGTACACGCCCCACACTATATATGGCCGCCTGCGTGGCGGCCTTGTGTAGTGTGTTGCGGTGGTTAAAGACAGACAGAGAGAGAGAGAGACTGAGAGTGTCATTTATTTTGAGTTAGATAGAGCAGGCAGGCGAGTCAGTTACAGTGTGTAAAGGATATATATGCATCCCAGGTGTTGTAAATATATTTATACACTGTATTCAGTTTAGCTAGAACCGTTCCTGTATTCTCTTCATAATAATAATATACTGACAGGCAGGCAGGTGATTGTGCTAGCTGCAGAATTTTCACTTAGGCCTCGTACACACGATCAAATCAGATTTTGCCCGTCCGTCCAACATGTCTGCTGGTTAGTACGCTAACCAGCAGACATATCTGCCTGCACATGCGTCGAATGGATTCGACGCATGCGCGGAAGTGTTTTACTTCCTGGTGCGGTGACGTGGCGGCATCAACGTCATCGCCACGTCACCGCGCTGTCTGCCGGCGGGGATTTTGGTTTGATCGTGTGTACAGCGATCAACCAAAACAGCCCAGCAGACAAATCTGATCAAATCGGTCTGTCAGACCGATTTGAACAGATTTATTTGACCGTGTGTACGAGGCCTTAAGTGTACTGTGTCCTTTGCACAGTGTGCACCTAAAGCTTACCTGAATACAATTGCTGGTGTTCTCATACAAATACAGGCAGGGACCTGCAGTATTTTGATTAAATGTCCTTTGCACAGGACCAGACATTACATTAAAACTGCAAGCAGTTTTAAATGACTTTTTTTCCCATAGAAATTTAATTTTGTGCAGGGACAGTTCTAAACATGGGAAACACATGCCACTCACAGGCATACTATAGACACCCATCAGGTACGATAAAACGAAAAAACTGCCATTTTTAAAACTTTTTTTTGCATTGATACATGTCCCCTGGGGCAAGGGCTAGGTCCTCAAACCCGTTTTAGGACAATAACTTGCATATTAGCCTTTAAAATTAGCACTTTTGTTTTTGAACGTTCGAGTCCCATAGACTTTAATGGGGTTCTAAAGTTCGCGCCAAACTTTTGTTCCGTTCGCAGGTTCTGGTGAAAACCGAACCAGGGGGTGTTCGGCTCATACCTACTATTTAGTAAAGTTCAAGTTTAAGCCACCTTTTGTCTGTTTATTTGGTAGATCAAGAATCTTAATCTTTATAATCGTTATATTGCATGACCACTCATAACAAGGCTTTGTTTCCAGCGATTAAGGCTCCCCTTCTCAATAGGTGAAAATGCCTTTATCTTTGATTCCAAAAAGAACACTTCGAGCCTGGTTAGCCACAATGAAAAAAAATCTGCATTTTCATGCAGGGCCGCTGATAGAAATCATGGGGCCCCGTACACTCTATCTCATGGGGCCCCCTTCAGCCCCACCCCTGGTCCCTCCTTCAGCCCCACCCCTGGCCCCTCCCTAGACCTGAAACAAAGTGCAGATTTGTCTTAAAGTGATATTTATCACTGTAGACAGTGCTACCCATGCCGCCAATGCCGTAATTTGCTGCAGGCAGTGCCACCCATGACGCTAATGCCATAACGCATGTGCTACCTGCAGACAGTGCTACCCAATGCCGCCAATGCTGTAATGTGCTGCAGGCAGTGCCACCCATGATGCTAATGCCATAACGCATGTGCTACCTGCAGACAGTGCTACCCATGCCGCCAATGCCGTAATGTGCTGCAGGCAGTGCCACCAATGACGCTAATGGCATAACGCATGTGCTACCTGCTGACAGTGACACCCATGCCACCAATGCCGTATGGTGCTGCAGAAAGTGCCACCCATGCCGCCAATGGCATAATGCCATTAGCAGCCTGAGTGGCACTGCCTGAGTGGCACTGTCTCTGCAGGCAGCATATGTGTTATGGGTGGCAATGTCTGCAGCACATTACAGCATTGGTGGCATAGGTGGCACTGTCTCTGCAGGCAGCACATGCGTTATGGCCCATAACGCATGTGCTACCTGCAGACAGTGCCACCCATGCCGCCAATGTCATAATGTATAGATGTGGCTGCAGTTGTAGTAGATCTTTTTTTACATTAATTAGTTATCTTTTCTGGTTGCCTGGGCCCCCCTGCTGGCTGGGCCCAGTACAATAGGGCCAGTTGTACTGGCCTATCAGCGGCCCTGTTTTCATGTGTTAATATTACTGCTGTCCTTCAATAATAAATACATAATGACTGTGATGGAGGATAAATTGGTTCTTAAAGCCTAATGTCGCGTACACATGAATGGATTTTCCGTTGGAAAAACAGAGAACCTGCTCTTTATCTAAGTCCGTCGGAAATTCTGACAGAAAGGGTCAGATGGGGCATACACATGGTCTGAATATCCGGCGAAAAGCTCCCATCAGACTTTTGTCCATCTGAAAATCCAATCGTTTGTACACAGCATACTGTAAGTGCATCCAAAATCACAAACAGAAAAATCAGCACACAGGACATAACTTACAGACAGTAGACTGTGGTCCCTGTGCTGATTCCTCTTCTGTTAGCAAAAACCTTCCTACATCTTTAAGAGAGTGTGACTATGCCCCTGTCACTCAATGGGGCCGTTACATGTATATAACGAATGTAACTGTAACTACAGATATTTGCTCACTATTTGTAATCAAATTACTCTTTTGTTCACATATATTCCTGGCAGCTGTTCAGCTAGAAGAGTCTTCCTGATCATCAAATCAATTTTCCCAATACTGGATTGGCTGCCCAAATACCAATGGAAGGAATGGATTGTGAGTGATATCATCTCCGGGGTCAGCACAGGACTGGTATCCACCTTGCAGGGTGAGTTATGCAGCAATCACAACTGTCGATACAAAAAGTCTGACTCCATTTAGAATTGAGCTTGAATCTTTATTAAAGGAGTTGTAAAGGAAAAAAAAAATGTGCCTAAAATTTATGTCTGCAAGGTAGACAGACAGAATAGTGTAATGATTCTGTTAACCACTTAAGACCCGGACCAAAATGCTGCTGAAGGACCAGGCCCCTTTTTGCAATTCTGCGCTGCGTCGCTTTAACTGACAATTGCGCGGTCGTGCGGCGTGGCTCCCAAACAAATTGGCGTCCCTTTTTCCCCACAAATAGAGCTTTCTTTTGGTGGTATTTGATCACCTCTGCGGTTTTTATTTTTGCACTATAAACAAAAATATAGCGACAATTTTGAAAAAAATTCAATATTTTTAACTTTTTGCTATAATAACTATCCCCAAAAATGTATAAAATAATGTTTTTTTTCCTCAGTTTAGGCCGATACGTATTCTTCTACCTATTTTTGGTAAAAGAAAATAGGCGCTTATTGATTGGTTTGCACAAAATTTATAGCGTTTACAAAATAGGGGTTAGTTTTATTAAATTTTTATAAATTTTTCTTTTTTTACTACTAATGGTGGGGATCAGCGATTTTTTTCATGACTGCGACATTATGGCGGACACTTCGGAAAATTTGGACACATTTTTGGGACAATTGTCATTTTCACAGCAAAAAGTGCATTTAAATTGCATTCTTTATTGTGAAAATTACATTTGCAGTTTGGGAGTTAACCACAAGGGGGCGCTGTAGGGGTTATGTGTGACCTAATATGTGTTTACAACTGTAGGGGGGTGTGGCTGTAGGTGTGATGTCATCGATTGCGATTCCCTGTATAAGGCGGAGTACACACGACCGAGGAACTCGACGGGCGAAACACATCGTTTTCCCCGTCAAGTTCCTTGTTTGGCTGTCGAGGAACTCGTCGAACCAAATTTTCCCATTCCTGTCGAGGAAAAAGAAGACATGTTCTCTTTTTGGCACGATGAGTTCCTCGACAGTTTTCTCGGCGAAAAGTGTACACAGAAAACTGGTCGCGTGTACGCGGCCTGAGGGATCACGTGATCGATGATGCCGCCACAGTGAAGGACAGGGAAGCCGTGTTTACGGGCTCTCCCCGTTCTTCAGCTCCGGGGGCTGAAGTGCGGCCATCGGGTCCATGAGTCCCGCGCTCCCGAGCTTCGGACCGGGTCACGGGAGCGTGCTGCGGGCGCGCACCCGTGACCCACGGCTGGGTACTAGTACAGGACGTACTAGTGCCCAGCCGTGCCATTCTGCCGACGTATATGTGCAGGAGGCGGTCCTTAAGTGGTTAAAAAGCAAGTAAATACCTATTAAATTCCTTCATCTATATCACCTCCGGCATTCTAGTTTCTGTTCTATCATTCACGTCCTAGTTTGCGGCGCTCGTTCATGTAAGAACTTCATTTCCCAGTATGAATTGCGGCACGCCCAGTAATTCACACCTCCTTGAAGTCTCTAACACGTAGAGAGCGTCCTGCTGCACAGATGTAGTTCCCAGAAGGGGGCGAGCACGTTACTGACCACTGCAGTAAAGCCTCCCTTCACGGTGGTGAGTAACAATCAGACAAGCAGGAAGTGAACAGAACAGAGAAGAAATAGAGCAACTTCTGAGCAAAAACGAACAATGAGGAAGTGAAAATATCTGCAGGTAAAGGATGCTTATGAAAAAAAATGTTTTCCTTTACAACTTTATTGAAGTTGTGTGCTGAGATAACATTGTCTCAGCCACTGGAAGACTTAAAGCCATGCAAAGAGACAACGTTAACACATTTATGAGGGAGAGAAGAGTCACGGAAAGAGTCATAACAGATGTTTTTTGACAAAAAAAAAATACAGAGAGGAGAAAAAGTATTTGATCCCCTGCTGATTTTGTACGTTTGCCCACTGACCAAAAACATATCAGGTCAGACATTTTTTTGCCCTACTCCTCTTTGTAGAACCACTAAGTCAATAAGGTTTCAAGTCTGACATCTGGTAACTCAAATCCTCAGCTCCCTCCACATATTTTCTTTGGGATTAAGGTCTAGAGACTGGCTAGGCCACTCCAGGACCTTGTGCTTCTTATTAAGCCACTTCTTTGTTGCCTTAGTTGTGTGTTTTGGGTTATTGTCATGCTGGAATACCCATCCATGACCCATTTTCTGAGGAAAGGAGGTTTTCATCTAAGACTTGGTCCTGTCCATTGTCCCTTTGATGCAGTGAAGTTGTCATGTCTCCTTAGCAGAAATACACCCCCAAAGCATAATTTTTCCACCTCCATGCTTCACAGTGAGGATGATGTTCTTGGGGTCATTGGCAGCATTCCTCCTCCTCCAAACACGGCAAGTTGAGTTGATGCCAAAGAGCTTGATTTTGATCTCATCTGGCCACAAAACTTTCACCCAGTTCTCCTCTGAATCATTCAGATGTTCATGGACATTTACGTCATATAACTGATTGCATCCAGTAAAGGAGTGGCAACTTATGGCTTGGTAAGCAAACATAGATTGCAGAAAATCTTTTTTTAGCTGTGATTCCATTTAAATGACAAATTTAATTTAATAACATAAGTAGGGTGATAAAACTCAGCCTTGGTGATAGCAGTAACCCCTAAATGATATATAATACATCTTGGCACAACAGAGCTGGGCATGCTGGTTAGCAGTAAATCCAGGACCACCACTTGATGTCAAGCTGCATCTGCTAAAGTAAATAAATTATTTGATTAAAACAGAAAATGCAAATGTGGATAAAGATCTAGGCCCGGATTCAGAAACAACTTACGCCGGCGTATCTATTGATACGCCGCATAAGTTTTAGGATGCGCCGTTGTATCTGTGTTCCGTACTCAGAAAGCAAGATACGCCTGAATGTGGGCTTGATCCGACCGACGTAAGTCTTAGTACGTCGTCGTATTGTAGTTGCATGTTTATGCTGGCCGCTAGGGGCACTTCCGTAGATTTACGCGTAGAATATGCAAATGAGCTAGATACGCCGATTCACAAACGCACTTGCGCCCGGCGTACGACCGGCGTAAAGTTACCCCTGCTATATGAGGCGCAGCCAATGTTAAGTATGGACGTTGGAACAGCCGTCAAATTTTACATTGTTTACGTCGTTTGCGTAAGTCGAACGCGAATAGGGCTGTGCATAAGTTACGTTCACGTCTTGGCAGTGTTTGACGTATCTTAGGCATTCTATCCGACGTGAATTTTGTGAGCATGCGCACTGGGATACGTCCACGGACGGCACATGCGCTGTTCGTTCGGCCATGCATCTACATGGGGTCACGCTTCATTAACATACAACACGCCCCCTACCTGCCTACTTTGAATTACGCGGGCTTACGCCGGCCCATATACGCTACGCCGCCGTAACTTAGGGCGCAGGTTGTTTATGAATACGCTACTCGCCTCTCTAAGTTACTGATGCGTAGCGCATATGAGATGCGTTACGCCCGCCTAAACTTACGCCATTCTTTCTGAATCCCGGCCATAATGTTACCATTGGTATAAATTATTTGGGGATTTATACCGGTGGTAATATTGAGTCCAGAATATGGGGTCCCTCTTTGGGCAACATGTTCTAGAAAGGACCTAGAAGTTATAGGAATATAAGGGAGTAACTAAGTCGATGAAAGATAAAGCTAATCTTAAAATGTGGATGGTATTAGATTTAAAACAAATTTTATGAAATTCAGATGTCCTGGGTTAAATACGAATTTCTGTGTTATTTTGGTGGTTTGGTTACACATACGGATTCTATAAACCCTGTACACCTGCTGTTGCCTGAACACCTTTAGTTTGACTTCCAGTTTTACCTCTTCCCATCAGTTTTTTTTCTACTGTCCCAAGATTGGAATAAGTACTTGTTGCTGCTTGTGCACCTATGCCTACCTCTGTGGTTATCTTTCCACCCCAAGGCTCCTGACACCTGCCAGTCCCAAAATATAAGGAATGGTTAGCATAGCACTTTTAGAATAATTTTTGGAACAACTGACTTACACTACTTTTTATGCTTTCACTGCTTCTGAGAATATTTTTTCCAGAAAGGTTGATACACATGTAGCTTCCAGGGCCACTGCTGGTTTTCCTAGTTTCCCCAGGCTGCATCTAATATTTTTAAAGTGGTTGTAAAGCCACTTGTTTAGCAACATACAATCCTCTGTTTAATAATGATATTTGCCTCAGTGTCTGTGCTATATAAAAAAATATGCAGATTTCTACCTTATATCAGAGCATCCCCCGACGCAAACGTGACTGCTCAGCTCTCTCCTTTCCCAGTCTGACAGCTACGGTGGGAGGGGACTAGAATTCCCCCTGACGTCAGCCGGGGAGGAGAGGAGGAGAGAGCCGAGCAATCAGATGAGCGACGGGAGACGCTCTCTTATAAGGTAGAAATTGTCATATTTTTTATACAGCACAGACACTGGGGCACATATCGTTATTAAACAGAGGGGATTGTATGCTTATGTAACAGTTAAAGTAGCAGCAGGAGGGGAAGGGGCGGGGAGTGGAAAGAGCTGACAGGCAGGGGGGAGAAGAGAAGAGGGCTGCAGATGACGGAGGCACACAAGCTGACCACGGTGTCAGGGCTCAGCAGCCATGATAAACCGTGGTCAGTTTACATGGGGGGAGAGCAGAACCAGGCAGGATCAGCCAGGTATTTTTGATTATACAGGGAGCCAAATTACACAGCAAAAGCACTGTGCTGTTATGCATGCTTTAAGGGAGCAGGATCAATATCAATATATATATATATATATATATATATATATATATATATATATATATATATATGTATATTTGCCTAAACTTTATGTCAGGGAAAACATCCAGGGACTGCACAATTTTGCATTGTTTAATGCTTTGTAGCACACACTTTTAGAGTTTATTTGGGAATCCCAAATATCATTAAAGTTCATTTGGTGAATCTGCTATGAAGATCCTTGTTCAGGTATTTCCAGTTGCAAGGTGACAACACTCTGTCCATTTCTCTCAGTTGTGCTCATGTGTTGTCACCCTTTCACACAGGCTTCCTATGCAGATGTTACGTACCTGAGTGTGAGCCTGGTGTGTGGAGGGAGACCTCCCATACGACCCCGGCTCAGAGACCACTGGAATTGGGACAGTGGTGGTAAGAGCACGGTGAGGTAAGGGTGCCTGTTGCTGCTGGTGAGACAGGAACCGCTGGACGGGAAGCAGATGATGCAGGTCAGCAGAGCCATGGATGCAGGTCGGCAGAGCTGTGGATGCAGGTCAGCAGAGCCGTGGATGCAGGTCAGCAGAGTCAGACAGGCCGGGTCATACACGTGAAGCAATAGCAAAACAGCAGGTGGAGAGTAGTCAAAGTCCAGGCTGGGTCTTGGCAACGGGTAATCAGACGGAGAACAGAGCAGGGTCAACAAGCCAAAGTCAGGACTGGAGAAGGAAGCAAGGTCAGGAAGCCGGGTCATAGACTGGAACAGAATACTTCAAACAGAACAGGAGCTCAGGAAACAGATGCAGATTAAACCGCAAGGTGCAGCATTCCTAGCAGTCTTTTTTAGGCTGTGGGGTGCCAGGGGTGCGTCAAATGCGCGCACCTGCGCACAGTTGCGTGCAAAGGCCGTGACTCACGCACGCGCATAGGTGTGAGTGAGGTTTGTGGTTCGCGCATGCGCATAGGCGCATGCCTACGAGCATGGGCAGAGCGTCCCTGACAGCAGACTACAAGTGCCCCTGTGCCAACACACCCTACACAGGCATTGTACACAACTGGAACCATCAGGAAATTAGTCCTAAGAATAAAGCAATCACTGGAGTAGTTAATGTTTTCATCTTCTTCAATGAATACAGTAACTGAGATTTTAGTGATTGGGTTTAGATCTATTCCAATCTTTATCCCAAGCATTAATCTAAGGACAAGGATACATCAACTTTGAATGGAACGTGATGTGACAATCCATTTAGGAAGAAGCTCATTTCAGTAGCAGTAATTCATTTGTGAAATGCCTTCCTGCATTGGGTAGCAATGGCTCAAAAATGAATGGCAAACAAAAAACGATTCTCCTGCGCTCTGGTGTTTTTTCCCCCCTCGAAGAGTACTATGGGTTTATATAGTTCAATTAGAGAGTAATTCATAAAACGAAGAAAAAAATAAAAAAACGGAGGGCGCACCGACCTAGTGCACTGCAGACCTCCAGGCTCTGAGGAAAGGGGTACGCCCCCGAAACGCATCAGCCCTAAACATCGACTCGAGATTCAAGCGATCATCGAGTTCTGCTGATGTTGTTGGACTTCTGCTGTATTACCTTTGAAAGCCTGATTTTAACTCCAAATTTTGTGAGTACAATGATTGATTTTAATATTTTAATAAAATTCATTTAGCGGTATCACACTAGGTCGGTGCGCCCTCCGTTCTTTTCTTTTTTTCAAAAATGAATGGGTCATTTTCTCACAATGAATTGTATCCACAGGTATAATAGCTAAAGTACAACATAGCAATACATGAAATAAAAAATAAGACTTTGCTATACCTATTTTCAATACATATTACATAAAAGTAATCAATTAATCAAAAAATTCATCAAAAGTGACCAAATACAAACCACAACCAGTTAATAAAATGCAAAATTATGTGCAAAAAATTAATTCCATAAAAGTAGCAGTGCTCTAGGAAATATATTCTTCTTGATTCCCAGTGTTCGCGCCATTTCTCCTCTACCTTCCACGCAAATTACTCACCAGGGCTCAAAATCAACAGTCTCTCTCCATATTCCAAATGGCAAACACAAGCTCCTCCAACCACTATGAGGATACATTTCTCTAAATTCATTTTTAAATCACCACCATCATACTCGAGATCAGAGGTACAAACATCACCCTCTTTACCCAAAATGTATACAATCAAAGATACACTGAAGACGCCAGCAGGGCAAAACGTGACAGTCGGGGCTTGTTTTGGAGACAATACTATAGACGCCAATGCAGTGTCAGGGCAGACACATCCGAATGTAAGTGCATCTTTGATTTTTATACATTTGAATTATACATTTTACTTGCAGTGACTGCAGCTGGGTTAGGTCATTTTTATTTCATTGTCATGTCGCGCATACTTTAGTTGTAATGTACAACATAACAATAAACCAGATAAACCATGTGTGGGGGTGGGGTGTGTCCCAGAGAATTTGTTTTTTCATCTGTATTGCAAAACTGGTCAAGGTTTCTCCGGAGGTTTTTATTTTACCTCCCTCTGGATGATAAGGCTGCATTCACACCTTTGCGGCGACAAAAAATAGGCGTTTTGTCATTTTTAACCGCATTTTTTTTACATTGTATTGTCGGCTATGCGGAAACGACGAAGCCACCTGATACGCGCGTCGAAAAAGGGTCCGGGACTTGTTTGAAATTCAGCGTTCGACGTTCTATCGACGTACGGCGTTCTGCGTTAGGAGATGTGAACAGTCTCCATAGAGAACAATGTAAATTCGACCCTCCGGCGTATTGTAGCGTTGCGCTTCAAGCGTAAAAACGCCTGGGTGTGAATGGAGCCTAAGAGTTTTTTTCACTGCGCTAAAGCATAAATAGAAAGCACATCAGCCTGGTGTGAAATCTTCAACACAACTTTATTGTATAATAAAATCTTATATTCACAAGGATTCTTGGCAACATAGCATATCACATAAAATCCTGCTTAACCATCTGGATACAGGAAAATCTCCACTGCTCATTCCACTAGGTAGCATATAGTCGCTACCTCAATCGTGCATCTTGGCTCAGGTATTTCAAGGGCGGACCCTGTTCATCACAGTTACCTGACCTACATGCTTATTACATCTAAAGGTCAGGTATCTCTGCAATCCTTTATTGTACAATTATAGATATTGTAATTCCCAGCCTCACCCTGCGCAGATTTTCCAGCTTGCGAGGGATTCTCAAATAAATGACATAGGGGTGTGGGCACTGCCCTGAAGAACATGTACCAAAGCAAATAAAAATTCTTAAAAATTCTACTTGATGGGGAACATCAATTTAATAATGCTTACAATGAAACAATAAAAATGTGTAGCGGTGCCCCCTGTAGGTGCTGATAAGTCATGTGGCCCACCTGTCACCCTGCCCAGCCCGACAGGGTGTTCAGTCCTCAGTCATTCTCAACAAGAACAAGCACATGGACGGTTTTCTGCCTATTTTTATTAGGGAACTTAACTTGGATAGGGTAAGGTAATTATGAGATGCCCATTTTGAGGAACATGTGTGTTGGGAATATTGCTTTGGACTTTATCTACTGTATAGCAGACCCTTATCCTAGATAAGGGACTGGTATAGCTGCTAATGGGCTAACCCGACACAAAAAAAAACACCATGGGGATCCCTGAAAATACATACCAGACTTTTATCATTGATGAGAGTCTGGTATGGATGTCAAGGGGGATCCTACGCACAAAATCCATTTTTGGTCACTAACATCTTCTGGGGACCCCGCCCCTTTATTTGCATTTTTTACCTTAGGCTGCGTACACATGATCGGTCAAAACCAATGAAAACGGACTGAAGGTCCGTTTTCATCGGTTCAAACCGATCGTGTGTGGGCCCCATCGGTTAGTTATCCTTCGGTCAAAAAAAACTTGCTTCAAAATGTAAACGATGGACGTCTAACGATGGACGTCTAAAAATCCACGCATGCTCAGAATCAAGTCAATGCATGCTTGGAAGCATTGAACTTATTTTTTTTCAGCATATCGGTGTGTTTAACGTCACCGCGTTCTGACACAATCGGTTATTTAACTGATAGTGTGTAAGCACATCAGACCATCAGTCAGCTTCATCGGTTAACCGGTGAAAATTGTCCTTCAGACCGTTCTCATCGGATGGTCTGATCGTGTGTATGCAGCCTTAGGGTTCTGGTAGGAATTTTGGGGGGAACCACATACCAAGTCAATAGATGGTAGACCAAGACTGCTCCATGTAAATCCACCTTAAATCACCCCAAAAGCATACAATCGGGTACGGATCTGATTGAAATTCATCAGATACTCCACAAATATAGTGACACTCCACAAAGAGGTTCACCATACTCCTATTAGGCCGCGTACACACAATCAAATCTATCTGCTGGTAACGGTCTGCCAGCCTGTCCCAGCAGACAGATTCGATCGTGTGTACGGGCGAGCCGACGGATTTGGCCAGCCGACAGATTGGAAAGCATGCTTTCAAATCTGTCTGCTGGGAACCCGTCCGCCCGACATGTCTGCTGGTTAGTACGCTAACCAGCAGACATGTCTTCTCGCACACGCGTTGAATGGTTTCGACGCATGCGCAGAAGTGTTTTACATCCTGGTGCGGTGACGTGGCGGCGTCAACGTCACCGCCACGTCACCGCCACGTCACCGCGCCGTCTGCCGGCGGGGATTTTGGTTTGATTGTGTGTTCACGATCAAACCAATACGTCCCCAGCAGACAGATTTGTTCAAAACGGTCTGTCCGACCGATTTGAACAAATCTGTCTGCTCGTGTGTATGGGGCCTTAGAGGTTGTAGTAATAAAGCTATTAAATGTTTCACTTCCTGCAGCTGGAGGTTCGGCTCTGATGAACACCCATTTAGTTCAATCCTTCTCTAAACCTCCAAACAAGCAATATTTGGTTTCGAAAATGGGTTTAATTTTTTTTGGAGGGTTTGGGTGCAATTTATTGTCTCTTCATGGTAAGGTGACCAGATTTTTAAAATGAAATCCAGGAACATAGTTTACTATTTGCCAATAAAAAAATATATTTTATAAGTATATTTTTCTCAAATTATATACACAGTGTATGTGGTATGTGTTTATGGAATTATTGTATGATATATACATTATTTCTCACATTTAGTCCATGAGATTTAAAAAAAAGATCATCTTAGAATTCTTGGGGATATGGCTACCAAATTTTAGGAAGATATGCATTGAAAAGTTTTTTCTCTATCTTATTTTGTATTTTATTCTCACCAAATAATTTTGTTCACTGATGTGCGCTGATAAGGCTGCACTGATAGACTGCACTGATATGCGGCAATGATGGGAACTGATATGCGGCAATGATGGCCACTGATAGACTGCACTGATATGCGGAAATAATGGGCACTAATATGTGCCAATAATGGGCACCAATTGAGTGCACTGATATGCGCCAATGATTGGCACTGGTAGACTGCACTGATATGTGGCAATGATGGGCACCGATACGCGGCAATGATGGGCACTGAAATGTAGCAATGATGGACACTGATCTGTGGCAATGATGAGCATTGATAGGCGACACTGATATGTGGCAATAATGGGCACTGCTAAGTTGCACTGATATGTGGCAAGGATGGGCCTTGATAGGTGGCACTGATATGTGACAATGATGGGCACTGTTAGGCAGCATTGATGGCCACTGATAGGTGGTACTGACAGGCATTACTGATAAGGGGGGCACTGATATAAGGAGACTGTGAGCTAATGGGGGTCTCTAAGGTCCCCCGTCGAATAATGCGTGCCCTGTACTGGGCAGGCGCAGCACTTGTGCAGTATGGAGCACAAAACGGAGCCTCCGAACGTCTCCGAACATGAACAGCTGTTGATTAGCTGTACACGGCGCCTGCGCAATGAAGACGACATTGTGCCACACGCTGCCGCACACTCCCGATGCTCGTGCAACTCTGCAATTTCTCAAAGGGGCGGATGTAATTTTGAGAAGCCCATGTAGTTTATTGAGAGATCTACCCCCAATTTATCAGCTTAGCCCATCATTATTAAATACGGCCTCGTCTGTAGGCATCCGCCACTCACATGCTTTAATCAACATCATATTCGCCCCTTGCAGAGTTGCACGAACATCGGGAGCGTGCGGGAGCGAGTGGCACAAAGTCGTCTGCTGTGCACAGGCTCCATGTACAGCTGTTAATGTTCGGAGTCTTTCGGGGGCTGAGTAGTGTTTTGTACTGCGCGAGCGCTGCGCCAGCGCAGTACAGGGTGGGCATTATTCGACGGGGGACCTTTCTCATCACAACACCGGCAGACACTGCAAGCATTGAGGGAAGTGTGAGAAACAAGCTGGGAGCAGAGCTGGTAGGTGGAGACGCTCTAGGATTAATTACCTCCCACTATGCAGCGTTAACAGCAGAAAGCGTGTCATTGGTTGCTAGGGCTAGGGCGGCAACCAATGACCGCAAATGAGATTATCGTGGCAGCGGGGGGTGTGCGAGAGGTGCTGGGTGGGGGAGAACTGAAGACAGAAAGAGGCGCAGCTGAAAGGAATACTCACTGGGTTGAGAATAGCACATTGAGTGGAGCGCAGTGCTTGAACTTGGGATGGCACTAGCTGCATCCCCAAGAGTCAGGACAAATTTACTGAATGGATCCAATCTGGGGACAAAGCCGGGGACAGACTTGGTTTGAGGAAAGTGTCCTTAGACCGGGGACGTCTGGTAGCCATACTTCCTAATTGTAGAGATTTACTCTCAAGGCCGGGAACAGACTGCAAGACAAATGTTAAAATGGATTTACCTTTTCCCCACCAGTAAATGAAAGAAAAACATGTTTTGCGTGGATTTAGGCTTGTAACTTGTATGTTATTATGTTGCCGAAATATCTGTCTAGTCATGATGAGGACTCTTGTTACTGGTGACCTGATTGCATCTTGCAAAGAGCTCTGTTGCGAACTGTGCACACAGAATGTAAAATGTAACATTTATATGTATTTATTGCTAGTTAGAGACTTTTAAAACACACACATTGAACACAATGACTCTTATTAAAAGTAAAATAGTTAACACTCCTGACCTGGAAAGCGGTGAGCCTGATTTACTAAGTAAGTGATTCAGTGAGCTTCCATTAACCCTTAAACTAAGTAGTGATAATTGTAGTGGTGTTGGACCAGGTAAGGATAGGTGATGATTTCATTTAATTTATAAGAGGTTTTAGGGCTTCACAAAACACTCACAAAGAAGCTCTGGCCTCTTGATGGAGGGCTTTGGTAACTTAGTTACTTTGAAGTGTAGGAAACATAAGAGAACAATATCCTGTCTTCAAAAGTTTCTGTTCCTCAAATTGCTTAAATCTTTATAACTGAACTACAGAGTACGGAAAAGTGCTCCCTTGCTGTGGGGCTGCCCTGCATTGCAAGGGTAAGATGCTCGTTTGGGTCAAGGGGCTGCAAAAATCAGTTTTACTTATCCAAATCTCCCTCTCCTAGGTTTCCTTCAATCATGTGTAAGCCAAGTCCTCCTTCAAGCAGTCTCTTCTTCTCAATTCTCCGGTACTTGCTGTAACGGTCGCCACCGATATCCATTCCATCGCCCCAACCACGAAAGCTTATCCGACAGTCGGACAAGCCAGCAGACCCGATCCATAAGAATTCCCTCAGAGAGACGAGACATACGCTCTGTGTTCTGAGTCAAATGAATGAACTTTAATGGTACACTCTAAGCTTTTTATGCAGTTACAGGCATGTTAGGCCACGTACACAACATCCGACAGGTCCGATGAAACTGGTCTGTAGACCAGTTTCATCGGACCAGTTCGATGGTGTGTATGGCCCATCAGACCGTTGTCCGTCGGACCAAATTTTTAAAACATGCTTTAAAACCTGTCTGATGGACACCTGTTCATCGGACAGGTTCGATGGTTAGTACACAAAAGCATCGAACCAAAAACCTGTGCATGCTCAGAATCAAGTCGACGCATGCTTGGAAGCATTGAACTTCGTTTTTTCATCACGTCGTTGTGTTCTATGTCACCGCGTTCTGGTCTGATCAGATTTTGGTCCGATGGTGTGTACGCACATCAGACCATCAGACAAGTTCAGAGTTGTCTGATGAAAACGGTCCGTCGGACAAGTTTCATCAGACCGGTCTGATCGTGTGTACAGGGCCTTACAGTAATCATAGGAACAAAGGCACACTCCACCCACACATCACACAATGGGGCTTCAATCACATTCTTTTAGATAATGACATTCAGAGGGGTTAATTATCCCCCAGACGTCCTCGCATTGCCCAAAGGATTGAGGAAGTAGAACTGTTTATTTTTGTGCATAAACCTAAGCAAGCATTTATTACTTTTGAGTGAGAGGCAGCCCCACTATCAGGAAGATTTTTCCGTTCTCCATTAATGGGCTTTAAGAAAGTATCCCAACTTGTTTCAAGAGTCTTAAAGTTATCTATTTTTCGGGGCTAAAAAAAAGGTCAGATATGAGACCTAGTGCAAAGAAAACAGAAAAGCAACACAGGCAGCAATCTTCCAGCTGTCCATGTAACAATCTCCACTTGTGAACTGCACACTTCAGCAGTCTTTCAGGCGTAGAGATTGGGATCAGGCAGTCTTCTCCTACTGCCATCAGCTTCTCTCAAAGAAACAGAGTGCCTCCTAGCAGGCTGTCCTGCTTTTACGACCACCTGTCTGTCTTTGTGGATTGCTCTCCCCAGCCTCCATTCATTCTTCTGAACGTCCTGAAACCAGGCCCAGGTCTCCTCACAATCTGGCACTCGCAGACAGGGCTGGACTGGAAAAAAAATTGGCTC
This sequence comes from Rana kukunoris, assembly GCA_029574335.1. Classification (NCBI taxonomy): domain Eukaryota; kingdom Metazoa; phylum Chordata; class Amphibia; order Anura; family Ranidae; genus Rana; species Rana kukunoris. The sequence continues at coordinate 183,865,849 of CM056056.1, forward strand.
TGGACTTCATCTAGACCTGCCCACTTTCATTTAGCAAATTGCAAATTTCAGCAATGCAGCGGCGCTGAGACTGTGTCGGGTTGTGCACTATGAAGTGAGGCAATGGGCAGTGTGGATGACAGATCTCTCCCAGACCAGCCAGCTGGAAAAACCTGCCCCCCGGCCAGCCATTCAGGCCCCCCCTTCACTGGCCACTAGCCGTTCTACTTTATTTCTCTTATAGGCAGTACCAGGGGTGTTGTTAGGTCTACAAAAGATCTGGGGCTATAGCCCATAGCAGTGAAGTAAATAAAGTCATACGCTTGGGATGGCATACACATATATATAATATGTGTGTGTGTGTGTGTATATATAAATATATTTACATTATATATATATATATATATATATATACACATACACACACACACACACACACACACATCAGGTCCCCAGAGAACCCCTCATTAAATCAGGGTCCCCAGAGAGCGTACCCCTTACATCAGGGTCCACAGAGAGCCTTCCCCTTGCATCAGGGTCCCCAGAGAGCCTCACCCAATTACAACATGGTTCCCAGAGAGCCCCCCCTTACACCAGGGTCCCCAGAGAGCCCACCCTTACATCAGGGTCCCCAGAGAGCCTCCCCTTACATAAGGGTCCCCAATTTGTTTTACCTACACTAACAAAATTCCTAACATTAGTACTCTAGCCATAATAGGGGGTGCTACATACATATTTGTAAACCACAGTGGTGGGGGGGGGGGGGTGAAGAGTGCCTCCAACATTTGTATCTGTTATCAAGAAAACAAACTTTTTGCTCTCTCAGGTCTTAAGAAGCTCTAATTTGTGTCCAGCAGCCCAGAGGCTTTGTAGAGTTTTTGGTGGGATACAGCCTCCAGTCCTCATTTTAACTTCTTGTAGACCTCGCTAATAAGTTATCTGTTTACAGGCCTTTACTGTATAAAGTTAGCATAAAATTAGGTAGAGAGCCATTTAGACTCAGTCAGCTATGTTTGAGCCTGCTGCTGAGTGAAAGGCTGATTACTGGCATAATGCTAAAAGGTACAGTGGGGCAAAAAAGTATTTAGTCAGCCACCAATTGTGCAAGTTCTCCCACTTAAAATGATGAGGCCTGTAATTGTCATCATAGGTGTACTTCAACTATGAGAGACAAAATGTGGAAACACATCCAGAAAATCACATTGTCTGATTTGGAAAGAATTTATTTGCAAATTATGGTGGAAAATAAGTATTTGGTCAATATCAAAAGTTCATCTCAATACTTTGTTATATATCCTTTGTTGGCAATGACAGAGGTCAAATGTTTTCTGCAAGTCTTTACAATGTTGTCACACACTGTTGCTGGTATGTTGGCCCATTCCTTCATGCAGATCTCCTCTAGAGGAGTGATGTTTTGGGGCTGTTGCTGGGCAACGAGGACTTTCAACTCCCTCCAAAGGTTTTCTATGGGGTTAAGATCTGGAGACTGGCTAGGCCACTCCAGGACCTTGAAATGCTTGTTACTAAGCCACTTCTTCGTTGCCCGGCAGTGTGTTTGGGATCATTGTCATGCTGAAAGACCCAGCCACGTTTCATCTTCAATGCCCTTGCTGATGGGAGGAGGTTTGCACTCAAAATCTCACAATACATGACCCTGATTATTCTTTCATGTACACAGATCAGTTGTCCTGTTCCCTTTGCAGAGAAATAGCCCAAAAACATGATGTTGCCACCCCCATGCTTCACAGTAGGTATGGTGTTCTTTGATTGCAACTCAGAATTTTCTCTCCTCCAAACACGAGTTGTGTTTCTACCAAACAGTTCTACTTTGGTTTCATCTGACCATATGACATTCTCCCAATCCTCTTCTGAATCATCCAAATGCTCTCTAGCAAACCTCAGACATGTACTGGCTTAAGCAGGGGGACACGTCTGGCACTGCAGGATCTGAGTCTCTGGTGGCATAGTGCGTTACTGATGGTAGCCTTGTTAGGTTGGTCCCAGCTCTCTGCAGGTCATTCACTAGCCCCCCCCCTGTGTGGTTCTGGGATTTTTGCTCACCGTTCTTGTGATCATTTGACCCCACAGGGTGAGATCTTGCGTGGAGCCCAAGATTGAGGGAGATTATCAGTGGTCTTGTATGTGTTCCATTTTCTAATTATTGCTCCCACAGTTGATTTCTTCACACCAAGCTGCTTGCCTATTGCAGATTCAGTTTTCCCAGCCTGGTGCAGGTCTCTCATAGTTGAGGTATACCTATGATGACAATTACAGGCCTCTCATCTTTTTAAGTGGGAGAACTTGCACAATTGGTGGCTGACTAAATACTTTTTTTGCCCCACTGTACATATGCTGTTTTCTTTGGAGAACACATAAGGGGGTTAGTCATGAATTTCAGGATTTGATTCATGTCATCTGTCTCCTTGCTAGATGCCTATGCATGTTGTGTTTCTTTTGCATTATGATAAGTAAGCAACTTTAATATGGATTCTCACTAATGGTGGCTTTTCTAAGAGCTTGACCACGGGCAAGTGACAATGCCCTTTTCAACAATATTTTAAGAGATACCATGGTATTTAAAACAGCTGACTTGCCACTATAAGCTTTTGTTAAAAATAAACTTTATAGAGCAGTTAGATGGGTCAGATAATAATGAGTTAAATGGAGAATATTCATTTCTCTCTTTTTCCAGTGATAAAGTCTTTTAATAGATCACATACATATACTGTTGTGACTGTAAAAAGTTAATATGAAGTGAAGTAAAGGGCATGAAAGCTATCAGAATACATCAGATGGCAGGTGCAAATCACTTTCGACTTTCGTGTCCTACAGTTGCCTTTCATAGGCAGATCTTCAATGGAGGCAGCAACAAAGCACTTACTGTCCTGCTGTCTTGGGTTAAAATTAAAGCCCAATTCCGGACTTTTTCTTTTTTGAATAGAGTATGGAAGAGTTACATTTTGGCATAGGTTTTTATTTCTATGCATGAAACTACTGGGGAGATTTCCCATCATTTCCAATCTGTGCAAGACATTTTTGTGAGATTTGACAATATATGTATCTCCCTTGTTTTAAAAGCGAGAAAAATCCGTGCTGCAGTTAGAATTCACTCCACTCTAAAATTGAACTGCCAATATTGATTGGATTAGTCAATCAATCATATGCTCAACCAAACTTCAATTATCTAAATGGTAAAAATAAAAAGATTAATACGTTACCGGTGGTCTAAGAAACATTGCGCCAGATTCAGAGAGCCGTAACTCCTGTCTAACTGGTGTTAGACTGGAGTACTTTCAAATTACGTGCGTTTTTTAGCTAGTCTGAAACCTCAAACCATGAATAGACGGCTACGGGCTTCAATTTGACTGGATTACGTGTTCGTACGCCTTCGGATCTACGCTGCAATAAAATTGCGGCCACTGGGTGGACTTCCCGTCATTTTCCGCGTCGGGGTATGCTAATGAGCTTTTGCAGGCGATCCCCGAAATGACGATCTTCAATCGCAATCTCTTACGGCACCTTTAGTCATCTTTTATTTGCGTAACACTATACCAGCTTTTTGCTGCTCTAATATTAGACAGCCCATGTTAAGTATGGCCGTCGTTCCCGCGTCGAATTTCAACGTTTGTTTTTATTTTTTACGTAAGTCGTCCGGGAATAGGAATGTACGTAAACGACGCTACTCAAACAACAAATGACATATCGACGTTAGTTCGCGCAATGCACGGCGGGAAATTTCTGAACGGAGCATGCGCAGTTCGATCGCCGCGGGGACGCGCCTAATTTAAATGCTTCATGCCCCCTAATCGCGTATTTCGATTACGCGGCGAGAAATAGACTACGCCGCCGTATCGTACGGGCAAAAATCTACCAGAATTCGATGTAGAGCCTGGTAAAATATGGCAGCGTAGAGTATTTCGAATACGCTGCGCAAATTTACGTGTACCTGAATCTGGCCCAATGGCTTTAAGGAGTATCAGGTAAGGTGTCCCACAAGTGACCTCTTCCAACCTTCCAACATCTCTGTGCTATCTTCTTCTCCTCTCGTCTTACAAGACTCTTTCCGTCCCAAAATTATTTCGGTCTCCTCCAAGCTTTTCTTTTAATTTTAGAATCCCCCTTTCTGCTATGTGTAACCACTTTTATCCCACCCAAAAAATGAATTTGTGTGTCACTACTATGTATGGATGGTGTAAAATGATGGGTTGTTTGTTTCTATGTAACCATGACAATCTCATCTATGCAGCAATCTTGGACTTTTATTATTTTCACCACCAGGGACAGTGTTGTATAAGAATTGATTTTAAATATTATTTTTTATGTCCAAGTTCATTTATGAATGACCCGTGACTTAGACTTAACAGAAACTATAAATTGTCTAAAGCTGACACATTGGTGTCAATTTCTTCCAGACATTGCATCTACTCTTAAAATATATGGGTTCGAGAAAATCTCCCCACACAAGTAACTGGTATTCTAAATGACTCGAGACTCAGGTCATTTAACCCTGTATATTATTTCACAAATACAACTTCTAATACTTTCAAACTTTTCATAGGATCTCATATTTGTAACCCTTATTATAATAATATATATGTATTAATGGTTTATAAATACCCACACCATACATTATGAAAATATTATGAAAGAAAAACTATTAATAAAACACATCAATATATATATGTGACATTGTTCAATCAATTATGTATATAATTACTTTAAGATAATATCATTACCACATAACTTTGGTTAATATGATTAGTTGTACTTGAGTAATATTATAATATGTTTCATTTGTGAAAAAGCCCTCTTTTATTCCTAATTCCTGGAAATAAACTTTAGGTCTAAGTGTCATGTGAAATATGAGTCTCTTAGGCCGCGTACACACGATCAGTCCAAACTGATAAAAACGGACTGAAGTCCAGTTTCATCGGTTCACAGACTGATGGTCTGATGGTTTGATGTGCGTACACACCATCAGTTCAAAAATCGATCATGTCAGAATGCGGTGACGTAAAACACAACGACGTGCTGAAAAAACGAAGTTCAATGCTTCCAAGCATGCGTCGACTTGATTCTGAGCATGCGTGGGTTTTTGAACCGATGCTTTTGCATACTAACGATCGGTTTGGACCGATGGTCACGCGTCCATCAGTCCGATTTTAAAGCAAGTTTTAAAACTTTGGACTGAAGGACTAAAGACTGATGGGCCATACACACAGTCCGTTTTCATCGGTTTGGACTGATCGTGTGTACGCGCCCTTAGTCTAAACACTAAAAACAGCCTTGGACTCTTTTATCTTTAAGTGTCAAAGGCTCCTAATTTATAACCTGGGAATGCAAGGGGCCAAAAATTCTCTTCCAAAAAAAAAATCTCTTCTCTAAAGACAGTGGCCCAGATTCAGAGAGCGATTACGCCTGTCTAACTGGTGTTAGACAGGAGTAATTTCAAATTTCGCACGCCGTATCACTAGTTTGAATCCTCAAACCATGATACGGCGGCTTCGGGCTTCGATCCGAGAGGCTTACGTCTTCGTAAGCCTTCGGATCTACGTTGCGATATTTTTGCGGCCGCTGGGTGGAGTCCGCGTCGTTTTCACCGTCGGGGTATGCAAATGAGTTTTTACGGCGATGCACAAAGGTACGAGTGTCCTTCGCAATCGCCTACGTCATTTTTTGGCTACGTAATGTTAGAGCAGCTTTTTGCTGGTCTAACAGTGCGTAACCCATGTTAAGTATGGCCGTCGTTCCCGCGATCGGCGCGATCACGTGGTAAAGGGCCGCTATCAGAGGCAATTTACAGCGATCCGTGATGCGCCGGGTCTTCTAGATCTCTTCAATCGCGGAAGTGCATGAGGACGTCCCAGGGACGTCGTCCCAAAGTAGCTCCACCGCGCTGTAGCAGTAAAATGTCTATGGCGCGGTGGGCAAGTGGTTAAGGTAACCTCTTAATAAAAAAATTAAAAATAAATTTCAAACAAGATGGCTTCAGGTTTGCTCATAGCATATATATGAAAAATATACAATATAAAGGCCTCAGGAATTCTTCTTAACCCCAAATATAGTCCTGACAAAGCAAAACACTTTGAGCTAGATCCATTAAGAATTACGACGGCGTTTCAGTAAATATGCCGTCTTAACTCAGTATCCGCGCAGTCGTATCTTTAAGCGTATTCTCAAAGTGAAATACGCTTAAATGTTGCTAAGATACGACCGGCGTAAGTCTCCTACGCCGTTGTGTCTTAGCTGCCTATTTACGATGACCGCTAGGGGCGTGTACGCTGATTTATGCCTAGAATATGTAAATCAGCGAGATACGCCTATTCACGAACATACGCCCGGCCGTCGCAGTAAAGAAACACCGTTTACGTAAGGCGTTTCAGGCGTAAAGATAAAGCTGCAACAAGATGGCGCAGCCAATGTTAAGTATGGACGTCGGGACTGCGTTGAATCTTTCACATTTATGTCATTTGCGTAACTCGTCCGTGAATGGGGCTGGACGTAAATTACGTTCACTTTGAAACCAACGAGTCTTAACGGCGTAATTTGGAGCATGCGCACTGGGATACGTCCACGGACGGCGCATGCGCCGTTAGTAAAAAACTTCATTTACGTGGGGTCACACTTAATTTAAATAAAACACGCCCACATAAAACACATTTGAATTCGGCAGGCTTACGCCGGCCCATTTACCACTACACCGCTGTAAATTAGCTCTGTGAATACAGCACTTGCCTCTCTAATTTATGGCGGCGTAGCGTATATGAGATACGCCACGCCCGCACAAAATTGCACTGCTGTACTTGAATCTAGCCATATGTGTGGTGGAAAACTAACACTGCACATCACCCTGAACACACCATCCCCACTGTGAAACATGATGGTGGCAGCATCATGTTGTGGGGATACTTTTCTTCAGCAGGGACAGGGAAGCTGCTCATAGTTGATGTGCAGATTGATGGAGCCAAATACAGGCAAGAAAGCCTGTTAGGGAATGCGAAAGACTAGAGATTGGGGCAGAGGTTCACATTCCAGCAGGACAACAAATCAGTAATAGCCAGAGCTACAATGGAATGGTTTAGATCAGGGGTCTCCAAACTTTCTAGGCAAAAGGGACAGTTTACTACCCTTCAGGGTTTAGGGGGGCCGGAGGGTGGCCAGTGGGAGTAGAAAATGCCCCGGCATTAATGCCCCATCATTAGTTTTGATGGAAGGAATAGTGCCCCATTGTTGATATCAATGAGAAGAAAAGTGCCACATTGATGGTGTTAGTAGGTGGAACAGTGCTCCATCGTTGGTGTCAGTTGGTCAAATAGTGCCACAAGGGTCAGATAAAGGCAAGCAGAGGGCCACATCCATCCCTTGGGCCACAGTTTAGAGACCAATTGTTTTAGATCAAAGCATATTTATATTTTAGAATGGCCCAGTCAAAGTCCAGACCTAAATACAAATGAGAATCTGTGGCAAGACTTGAAAATTGCTGTTCACAGACGCTCTCCACCCAATCTGACAGAGCTTTAGCTATTTTGCAAAGAAGAATGGGCAAAAATGTCCCTCTCTAGATGTGCAAAACTGGTAGAAACATTTCCAAAAAAGACTTGCAGCTGGATTTGCAGCAAAAGGTGATTCTACAAAGTATTCACTTAGGGGGGCTGAATACAAATGCACCCCACACTTTTCACACATTTATTTGTAAAAATAAATTAAAACATTTATAATATTCCTTCCTTTTTAAAATTATGTGCCACTTTGTGTTGATCTGTCACATAAAATCCCAATAAAATACATTTACGTTTTTAGTTGTAACGTGACGACATGTGAAAAATTATAAGGGGTATGAATAATTTTTCAAGGCACTGTAAAAAAACATAATGAGGTTGCCTTTACCTTGATAACAATGTTTTGAAGATGCTTCAGATGCTTCAGTTCTAGAAACTCATAAAACGTTCAGGAGGCTTTGGCTTTCAGTAAAAAAAAAAATAGCAAAAACAATAAAGCTGTTTAACAAGGTGTTCAAAAATGTTCCGTCTCTTATTAAAGAGATAAACTGATAGTGGATCTTGGCAAGTCAGCAGGTGACCATACTGCCCGGACAGACTGGGATTAAGGAGGTATGTATGAAGTGGAATTCGAAACAACTTCAATAAAGTAGTCAAGGACTACAGAGCAACCAACAACTGAGAGGCAATAAATACTTTGGTTAAAGAATTTAATGTACATATTGCAGGAGACAGAATAATGTAATGTACAGCGCAGTGCACAGGGTGCAGGGTTAAGGTGTAAGTAACATAGGACTTTTGGGCCAGACCCACAATGATCTCCCGCTGGCGTAGCCTATCTTAGTTACACTACGCCGCTGTAAGTTACAGCAGTCGTATCCTTATCCACAAACAATTACCGCTGTAACTTACGGCGGCGTATCGTAAATGGGCCGGCGTTCGCGGGTGTAATTCAAATGAACAAGAGGTGGGTGTGTTTTATTAAAATTATTAATGACCCGACGCAAACGACATATTTTTTCAACTGCGCTGGCTGTGGACGTATCCCAGTGCGCATGCGTGAAATCACGTTGCAAATAGTCAATGAAAACAACGTGTACGTAACTTACGCAATTCCCTATTCGCGAACGGGTTACGCAAACGACGTGAACAACTGAAAATTTGACGCTGGCCCGACGTCCATACTTAACATTGGCTGCGCCTCCATATAGCAGGGGTAGCTTTACGCCGGAGATACGCTTACGCAAACAAAGTAAAGGGAATGCACCGGCCGCTCGTACGGAAATCGCTCATTTGCATATTCAACGAGGAAATCCGACAGAAGCGCCCCTAGCGTCCAGCGTAAAATTACAACTAAAATACAACGGTGTAATAAAGTTACACCAGTCGTATCTTAGCGTAATTCCGGCGTATCTTGTTTTGTGGATACAAAACAAAGATACGTCGGCGGTAAATTGGAATTATGTCGGCGTATCTGTAGATATGCCGGCGTAATTCTTTGTGGATCTGACCCTGTGGGCCAGATTCTCAGATACCCCGTCGTATCGCCGTTTTTTTTGGCTCGTGTCTATGCGAGTGATGCTTAGCATCACTTTGGCATAGATACGCTTGAACATCCGACTAGTGTAATACCATTACACTTGCGGATCGTAGATGTAATGACAACTCCGGCCACTAGGTGGCCTTTACGTTGTTTTCTCATTTGTCTACGCAAATGAGGCTACTACGTCGATTCCCGATCGCTTTTACGCCGCCCCGTCGTCGCGTACGTCGTTTTCGTTCGCGTAAGGTTACCCCTGCTTCTATGAGGAGTAACCTTACGAAGTACCGTCGGATGCCATGTTAAGTATGGCGTCGGGTCAGCGTCGGCTTTTTCCGTCGCTTACGTCGTTTTACTAACTCGTTCGCGAATAGGGCATTGCATAGTGACGACGGCACTGATAGGTGGCGCTGGTATGTGGCACTGATGGGCACTCATAGGCAGCACTGATGGGCACTCATACGCAGCACTGATGGGTACTTATGGGTGGCACTAATGGGTACTTATGGGTGGCACTGATAGGTTGCCCAAATGGGCACTGATAGGTGGGCACTGATGGGCATGGATGGGCACTGAGAGGTGGCATTGAGGTAGCATTGATGGACACTGAGGGGTGGCACTGATGATACTGATGGTGGCATTGCTGGGCATCACTTGTTTTATATTTTTGCCAGTCAGTGCCCATGTTGCCAGTCAGTGCCCATTTGTGGTCACTGATTGGCATCTATTGTGAATATTTTTTAATATGTGGATGGCCATGGAGTACACACCTGGCCATCCACATGTTACCCCCTTCCCTGGTGGTCCTGGCAGCTTCTCTGGTGGTCCAGTGTGGGCAACCGTGGGGGGGCTACGCTGATAAACAATCAGTGTTTACCCCCCGTCAGGAGACTTGCCGATCGGCTCTCCTCTACTTGCATCTGTCGGACGCGAGTGAGGAAAAGCCGATCAACGGCTCTTTCTGTTTACATTGTGATTATACCTGATTGGACACGGCTGATCACGTGGTAAAGAGCCTCTGCCGGAGGCTCTTTACCGAGATCGGAGATGCAGGGTGTCACGGGCGCGCGTCGGCATGTTATCCTGCTGGACGTCAATAGACGTCCAGTCAGGATAACAGAACCACTTCCTGGATGTCAATTTGCTATTGACCGGGTGGGAAGTGGTTAAGAAAGGTCTGGATACTTTCCTAAATGTATATAATATAACTGGTTACTGACATTTATAGGTAAAGTTGATCCAGGGAAAATCCGATTTCCTCTCGGGGGATCAGGAAGGAATTTTTTCCCCTTCTGTAGCAAATTGGATCATGCTCTGCTGGGGTTTTTCGTCTTCTTCTGGATCAACTGTTGGTATAGAATTGGGTATATGGGACTGTATGATATTATTTTTTCATTTTATTATGGCTGAACTAGATGGACTTGTGTCTTTTTTCAACCTGACTAACTATGTAATACAATGGCAACAGCGTAAACACACAATAGGCGGGCACAACAAAAACAGCTTTTACTGAACTGCCTCTTTGGGAAACCCATAATTATTATTATTATTATACAGGATTTATATAGTGCTAACAGTTTACGCAGCGCTTTGCAATAATGTTCTAAGAACATGTTTTGGGTATAATAGATACACTCATTAAATGTTTACTGTAAATCAAATGTTGCCTTAATTATAATCTCAAGGATACCATTTTGTTTTTTTATTTCAGGTTTGTCTTTTGCGTTGCTGGCGGAAGTTCCTGTAGGATATGGTCTATACTCTTCTTTCTTCCCTGTAATAATGTACACGTTCCTGGGGACATCCAGACATCTTTCCATTGGTGAGTAAATCAGCTTGGTAATTGTAAAACAACCAAAAGATTGAATGAGTTTTGTCGAGCTGTTCTTGGCTGGATCATGCAACGGCCTCATGGTGGTAGGTAGATACTTGTTACCCAACTACCCATGGGGAAACAGTAATCAGACAACTGGCTTTAGTACAAAATAGACAAAGGTACTTAACCACTTAAGGACCGCCGCATGTACATATACGTCGGCAGAATGGCACGGACAGGCACAGTGGCGTACCTGTACGTCCCTGCCTAGACGTTGGTTCGGGGGTCCGATCGGGACCCCCCCCCCCGGTACCTGCGGCGGTCCCCGTGGCTGCCCGAGCGATCCGGGACGAGGGGGCGGCTGTTCGTTTTTGTCCGCCCCCTCCGGATCGCTCCCAGCCAATCCGCGTACTCCCCCCGCGTGTCACTTCCTCTGCCTGTGTAAACACAGGAAGGGGGAAGTGATGTAATCTCTCCTCTCGGCGGTATTTTCAACCGCCGCTGAGGAGAGAAAACATCACACAGTGAGTCTACACTACACTGACACCAGGACATGTAGGCACATTAACCCCTTGCGATCACCCCCCCACCCCCCTGTCACAGTGTCACTGAATGCAGTGATCATATATGTACTGATCACTGCATTTAGTGTCAGTGTGACAGGCAGTGTGACAGGCAGTTATTGTTAGGTTCAGTGTAGCCCCCGTACCCCCCTTAATAAAGTTTTAACCCCTTGATCACGCCCTAGTTAACCCTTTTACTCCCTATTGCCAGTGTCACTAAGCGATCATTTTTCTGATCGCTGTATTAGTGTCACTGTTGCCGCTAGGTAGATATTGGTCCGGTCCTTAAGTGGTTAAATGGGAAAAGCATTTCCAAGGGCACATTTTTGAACCATAGGATCTCCCTAGATGAGTAATTTTGCACAGTTGGTAAACGCTTACTCAAAACTCATGGTCTTAGGCCGCGTACACACGATCAGACCGACCTGATGAAACTGGTCTGAAGACCAGTTTCATCGGACCAAATTGATGGTGTGTACGGCCCATCGAACCGTTGTCCATCAGACCAAAGTTTTAAAACTTGCTTTAAAATCTGTCCGACGGACACCTGTCCGTCAGACCAAAATGATGGTTAGTACACAGAAGCATCAGACCAAATACCCGCGCATGCTCAGAATCAAGTCGACGCATGCTTGGAAGCATTGAACTTCGTTTTTTCAGCACGTCGTTGTGTTCTACGTCACCGTGTTCTGGCCTGATCGGATTTTGGACTGATGGTGTGTACGCACATCAGACCATCAGGCCACTTCAGCCTGGTCCGATGAAAATGGTCCATCGGACCAGTCTCATCGGACCGGTCTGATCGTGTGTACATGGCCTTACTCACAACCTACTGGTGTGTTACCCAAAACCCCTTTGCTTTATCCATTTTTTAAGCCACATAATAGGTTGCACTTGGAGAATGGAGCCCGTTGGATTTGACGCTGCATCAGCGGCACCAATCTGGTCCTGAAAAACATAAGGGCAGATATAAGGGTAGGAGGAGGTGAGTCATAGAGAACTGGGTATTCTGTCTCCAAATGTTGTAATAGTGACTTATCCCTTGCTGAGACCTTTATTCCTGGCATCTATAAGCAGGTATAATCACTGCGGACAGTCAGATAGCTTAAACACTTAAGGACCTTAGGTGTTTTTCAGATTTGGTGTTTGCAAGACTAAAACATTATTTTTTTGCTAGAAAATTACTTAAAACCCCCAAACATTATATATATTTTTTTCTAACACCCTAAAGAATAAAATGGCGGTCATTGCAATACTTTTTGTCACACCGTATTTGCATAGCGGTCTTACAAGCGCACTTTTTTTGGAAAAAAATTACTTTTTTGAATTAAAAAATAAGACAACAATAAATTTGGCCCAATTTTTTATATATATTTTGAAAGATAATGTTACGCCGAGTAAAATGATACCCAACATGTCACGCTTTAAAATTGCGCCCGCTCGTGGCATGGCGTCAAACTTTTACCCTTAAAAATCTCGATAGGCATTGTAAAAAATTCTACAAAAAAATAATTGAGCGCACTCCTAATGTGTACCTAAACGTAATTGATATTGATAAGGAGGGAGAGGAAAAATGATAAGGAAAAAAATCCAAGGATAAAAAGAAAGTTCATGGATGTACATTAGTCCATATTAATGTCCATGACACTAATAATGAGAGCTTTGCTCAGTGGCAGCCAGCTGGCAGATTAAGTAGTCTGTAAAGCAACACAAAAACAACACAACAACAACGTAAACAATTCAATAGGTTGCATCTTTTGAGCTACAGGGGAGGCAAAGGGCTAGAATTATTGCTCTCTAACGATTGCGGTGATACCTCACTTGTGTAGTTTGAACACCGTTTTCATATCACAGGTCAGGTCAAAAAGACCTCAGATCTCATATTTAGGCTTAAATGCAAAAAAGAAAAAAAAAATTGAAATTTTGTAATAAAAAAAAAAAAAATATGTTTCTTTAAGACGCATAGGCGGGACTGACGTTTTGACGTCACTTCCGCCCTGCAGTGCTATGGGGACGGGTGGGGTCCATCTTGCCCTCACTCGCATCCCCACTGAGCAGGCTGAAGGACCCGATCGACTCCGCCGTTACCGACGGCTCCGGCAAGCGGAGACCGCCGTTATCATGTTAAAGATAGATACCTCGGTTGTGGCAGCAACTGCTGCCGTTACCGAGATATCCATCTTTAAAAAAAGGACGTATATATACATGAGCAGGTCCTTAAGTGGTTAACCTCACCAGAGACCGTTTCTTCCATGACCAGTGTAGTTCGGATAGCCCGACCTTCCCCAACACCATCATTCCCTCCCCTTTATCAGTCTTACCTTACCCCCCTTCTATTATTAATTAATTAAATAACACCAAAACTTTCTTCATTAATAATTTAACAAACAACTTTAATAACCCAGCTTATTGGTCTTTGACGGCAACCCGGCTTAAACCTTAATTTTACCACTACACTGCGGAACCATTAACCATAACAGGCCCCCAGCTGACCCAGCTTGGAGAAAAACCCTTTTTCCCCACAGTGCAACTATAACAGTATTCCAGCGGACACCGTTCCACTGGAATAACCCCCCATAAGAGTCCCATTCCACTGATGAGCCCACCACCATTTCCATGACATCTGTAACTGCCAACATCAAAGACCAAAGAACACCGCCACAGCCCGAAAGGGTAACTCCTTACCCTTACGGGCCCCTTCACACCCACAGGGCCCTCTGGATCCCTCCCTGCAAAACTAGGACCCACAAATCCATACCCACATCGAATAGGTGAACACCATCTCCGCGCAGGTACAGTCCCACATTACCCTCCAACTATGTGTGCCTCACCCCCAAGCCCCCATGTCTAGTCACAAATCTCCCAACCACCTTATTCACCTTAATCTGCCCCTTATTAATTATTGCCACCGACCTCGCCATGCGCCAGGTGGTCAGAGCAATTATGTCAGACCAGACCAGCAGCATTCCTGGGTAAGCCGCACGGAAGGTCAATACATCCACCTTAACGGCTGAGATCAAATCGCCAATAGGCCTGACTCCCAAGTCATTCCCCCTACGTGTATCCGGAGGATGGTCAAGTCAACCCTGCCCCACCCCATCCCTGGCACCCCCAACCACCGAATCCTCACTTCCCTCCTAGAGATGCCTTACTGTCTCCCCTCTGGCCTCACGTCAGCCCTCCTGGCCCCCCAGAAAACAAAAGAGTGCCCCAAAATCCAAACAAGGTGCTCCTGACCACCATCTGAAAAACAAATAGCAACAATGAGCAACATGCGAAATTGCAAACATACCATAGGCCCAGTCACCATCCCCCGCTACCCCAAACACCCTCAGTCCATTAACATATGCGGCCGAACATACGCCTGGAATCTCCTGGATTCCCACCGCCCAATCCATTTGACCGCTGCCTCTTCCAACCCACACCGTGCCGCCTCAGTCGGATCCTCATAACACACATAAACCACACATTTTGCGGCATCAGCTATGCTCACCACATCAGATCTGACCACCGCTGGCTTCCCCCCCCTTTTTCCCCTGACGTCCCTAGCAGGGTCCCTCCTTACATCAGGCATTCCCAGCAGAGTCCCTCCTTACATCAGGTGTCCCCAGCGGAGTCCCTCCTTGCATCTACCATTCACAGCAGAGTTCCTCCTTACATCAGGTGTCCCCAGCGGAGTCCCTCCTTGCATCTGGCATTCCCAGCAGAGTCCCTCCTTACATGAGGTGTCCCCAGCGGAGTCCCTCTTTGCATCAGGCATTCCCAGCAAAGTCCCTCCTTACATCAGGTGACCCCAGCGGAGTCCCTCCTTGCATCTGGCATTCCCAGCAGAGTCCCTCCTTACATGAGGTGTCCCCAGCGGAGTCCCTCTTTGCATCAGGCATTCCCAGCAGAGTCCCTCCTTACATGAGGTGTCCCCAGCGGAGTCCCTCTTTGCATCAGGCATTCCCAGCAAAGTCCCTCCTTACATCAGATGACCCCAGCGGAGTCCCTCCTTGCATCTGGCATTCCCAGCAGAGTCCCTCCTTACATGAGGTGTCCCCAGCGGAGTCCCTCTTTGCATCAGGCATTCCCAGCAGAGTCCCTCCTTACATCAGGTGTCCCCAGCTGAGCGCCTCTTACATCAGTATCCCCAGCAGAGTGCCTCTTACATCAGTATCTCCAGTACAGTACCTCTTACAGATCCGTGTTGTGTCAAAAGCTCCAACCTGTCAAACTCCAAGGCTATAAGATGGAGGGTTGGCTGCAGCTCCATGTGTCTGTCTCCTCTCGTTCCTCCTGTTCAGTGGAGAGGGGAGGGGCTGACCCATGCAGCTAACCCCCGGCTTCAGTGTGCAGGAGAATTGTAAAGAGAGAAGCCGATTCATTGGCTGCACGGATCGAGGCCCCTCCCACTGAACTCAAGGGAAAAAAACCTGCTAGCCCAGAAAGAGATCTCCCATTTTTTTTAGCCAGAAGCAGCTGCGGAGCCAAAAACATTCCAGATTTTCCGGGACAAAGGCAATATCCCATGATTTTAATCGGGGCGAGGGTCACAAAAGCGGGATTGTCCCTGGAAAATCTGAACTGTTGGCAACTATGCAGATGAATGCCCATCTCTTTCTTCACAAACCAGAAGCCGAATATGGGTGGGGAAACACACATTAATCATAAAAGGATGATGCAATAACTAAAATGACCACAAAATGGCAGTATAATAACCAATAATATAAACATTACCATAACTATGCATAGCATTAAATTTCACACAAGTGTAACAGCACACTGGGGAACAGCAGATAAAATGATTTTTTAAATTTTCCTCTTAAAATTAGGAATACCATTGAAGACATGGCCTAGTATATTGGTTTTGGTTTTGCCACAAATCATCCCAGTTTGCCATGCATCATGGGTCATTGGCTGTTGAGCCATACATACTGTACATGTATATGTTCAGGTTGCCAGAATAGCCTAAAGCCGCGTACATACGACAATTTTTAATGTCATGGGACAAACAACGTGTAGCGCTACCCCTGCAGGAGCCGCTGGTTAGATTGGGATGGCATGTTATCTCGTGGCTCTGGTGAAGTGTCTAGGGTGAATGATGAATATAGCAGCAATGAAGGAATGTCTGCCAAATAGGGAGTCTCTTTATAAGTGCTCTTTATTACCCACCTGGGTAAAAAGGATTAACAAGCGATGGGAAGGATAGACAAGGGTTGAGGAAGATAGCAGACTCAGGCCTTGGATATTGAAGCAGTCCTGCTTCCGACAATAATCAGTCTCTCTGCGCCACTCCAACTTGAGCGGGTATAGCGTACCTGGACAGGTCTCTCTCACAGATCTGGCAGCCAGAGTATTACTTGAACTTGAGAAGGATGCCTTTGCCACAGGCTCTTCTAAACGACTGTCAGGAAAGCGCCTCTGCCACCGGCCTTCCCTGAGTGTAATACAGAGGTACTCCTCCTGAGTAAAGGTTGTCCTGAGTCTTCCCTTAATGTCGCCAGAGTACTGACTGAGAGAGGAATCAATCCCTCAGTGTCCAGTACCTCGATCCCTGTCATGCAGCCCTGAGTCTGCATGACAGTAAAAGGTGGAAAGATATAGAAAGCATTTAAACTTTAAGATATAAAAACAGTACTTTGTACAATTATCCACAGTAACATCTATGACATTACACATTCCTAGCTATCTAATCTGCCCCATTCTCCGACAGCAATGATAGAAGGTCAACAAACCTGCAAAATAAAATAGGAGTTTAGGGTCTGACTGGCAGGTGCCGTGAGGTCCAGGTTCAGCTGTTTTTAATGCGCTTACTACTGAATGTTTGTAAGTAGGACCATTGCTTTTTATTTTGTGTATATTAAAATGTATAAGTGGTAATGCACAAGGTCGGTGCGCCCTCCTTTCTTTTCTTTTTTTCAAATAAAATAGGAGAACATACACACAAACAAAAACAATATCCTCATAGAATAATTTACAATATACACAATCACTAAGGTTGGAGTTGAAACTGCACACTCTCGTCAGAGGATGAAAATTTCCCTTACCCTGGCTTCACAATAGCATCAGGTGCCCGTTTAAGTATAGGCAATGCAGCGGGTACCGGGGTAGGCACCGGAACAGGGAGACTAGGCCCTCCAACTCCCCAGGTTAGTTGTGGGACCTCTGCACTTGTTGTGCTCCGGCTGGAGCATTTCTTCTTCCTCCGAGATTTAGGGGCCCGAAACCCTCCATAGCTTTGAGATTCGGGAAACTCAGGCTCAAACCAGTGGTCATCGCCATCGCCGGACAAGGACTCTAACTCGGAAGAATTGTATTCTTCGGCGGGCAAAAAGTTACACTGCCCGGACGAAACAGTAGACAAGTCCGGTATACAGGCGGGTAGGCCTCGACAGCAGCCGCTGGAAGCCTGTGCAGTGCCCACTTTGGCAACAGCACACCATACGGAGACCACATTAGTAGAGGTAGCTTCCGATACAACATCAGCTTGCGTACTAGACACGCTGACCACACAGTCTTTCGACTCAGTCTCATCCACTTTGCTTACCTCCGGTGATCTGGTTGGTGAGGTAGCCGTTAGCAGGGTCAATGTGGACGAGGCGGTCATGATTTCCCGATCAACGACCTCGGGTTCAGCGATCTCCACGGATGGGGAGGGTTGCGGCCACGGGGCCTCTTCCTCTGCGGTCACAGTTTCGGCAAACCAATCGACTTTGTACTCCCAGGGAATCTCGGTCAGTGGCTCAACTTGAAATAGATAGGCCCGGCTCTTTTTGCACCGAGCAAAGGGCAGGAGCCAAACAGCCAGCTCCGAGCAGCGTGGGCAGGACAGTCTGAGGTGAGATTGAGGTGAACTGCGCTTAGGATAGTATATTAAAGGGATAGGATAAATGTAATTATTAGACTGCAGCCCCCCCTAAATATAACACCCCTAAGGGAGTATAGTAGAAGAATATGAGAGAGAGATGGGGGTGGTGGCGCTGTCGTTAATAAGTTGTATGTCTGGGCCGGTTGGTACCCCAAAATTGTGAGTGGGTGTGGCCTACAGGGGCAACCTTCCCCTTCTTGTAAAGAGTGATAGCGGTATCCGTCTGAGCCTTATTAAGGTAGAAGTAACTAACCAGCTAACCAGTGGTATAATTAAGTATCACCAATATGTAATAGTACCAGGTTACCTAAAAAGGTACAATAGAGTGTGCAAGCATAATTCTGATTAATGAGAGTCTATTACATATATGTTAGAGCTCAGATGAACCGTACCATAAGTAGGAAATAAAATAATTAATAAATAAATAGAAATAAGGACTAAAAACTGAATGTGACCAATGGCTGATGGATAAGGAGCACTAATTATAGACCCAATATGAGCCTGGGGACGCACTCTGGTGAAGCAGACCAACAATGCAGACACTAACAGCAGTCAGAAGTCCTGTTAAAATACATCAGTCCATGTAGCATAATTGAAATAAATTGACTGAAATAGTATTTAGTCCAAGGTGCACCTAAGTGGGTAGATGATCATAGACAATACATTGGGTGTTCCTCGCAGTGGGTCCGGTGCTCCCCCTTGCGTCCCCAGGCTCATATTGGGTCTATAATTAGGATAATTTGAGTTTTGAATGCTGGTTGGTAAAGCGTTCCATAGTCTAGGACCTTGAACCGCAAATCTACTTTCTCCTTTGGACTTGTATCTGGCTTTGGGTATCTGGAGTAGATTTTAGTCAGTTGATCACAGAACGCGATTGGGGTTGTGAGCTTTTAGTTTTTCGCATAGATAGGGGGGCATTTCCCAGAATACACTTATGCGTCAGACAGAGTGCTTTGAAGGTAATTCTGTCTTTTACTGGCAACCACTGAAGGGATCTCAGTGAAGGTGAGATTGATCCCCATGTTTTTTTCCCAGTCACCAGTCTAGCGCCCGTATTTTGAACGACTTGCAGGTGAGTGATTTGGTACTTTGGGAGTCCAAAATAGAGGGCATTTGCATATTCAAGTCTGGAATTGATAATTGTTCCCACCACTACTGCTATGTCTTCTTTTGGGATAAAGGGAATGCGTAGTAGCAGATGGTGAGATACGCTGACATTTGTGCATCCATTGTCATGTAGGTGTCGAAGAAGACTCCCAGACTTTTGACTTTGGTGCTAGGGGTGATGATTTTATCCTGAATGGGCGGGGGTGTCCATGTTATTGTGATTTTTCCGATTGGTGTGAAACAGGAGAAGTTCTGTTTTCGAACCGTTGAGTTTAAGATAACTCTTTGTCATCCAATTTTCTATCAAGGCAAGGCATTTCTCTAGTGCGAGATGATGATCCTTTTTGTTGCAGATGCGAAAATACATCTACATCTGTGTGTCATCTGCATAAGAATGGTAAAGTAACTTCTGGCTACTGATGATTTCAAAAAGAGGGCGGAGATAGATATTGAACAGAACCAGTGATAAAGGGGACCCCTGAGGGACTCCGCATGACACTGTGTATTTTTCAGAAGTGAAAGGTCCCAATTTCACTATTTGTGATCGGTTTTCCAGGAAGGAGGAGAACCAAGATAGATCACATTCCGTGACTTTGGCTACTTCAGTTAGCCGAGTCAGTAACAGTTTGTGGTCTACTGTGTCAAAAGCTGCGCTTAGGTCCAACAGTACTAGAAGACAAGATTCTCCTTCGTCTGCGGCCTCGTGAGCATCATCCCAAATTTTGAGCAAAGCTGTTTCAGTTCCGTGACCGGGACGGAAACCCGATTGGAATGGATCGAGCAGTTTATGGGTATCTAAATGATGTTGCAGCTGTTGTACCACTTCTTTCTCCATTATCTTGGAGAAGACATTTAGGCCTGTTATGGGTCGACGGTGGTTAGGGTCTTTGGGATCGTGGGAGGGTTTCTTTAGGATAGGTTTGATTATCCCTTGTTTCAGCAGGGTAGGCACTATGCCTTCCTTGAAGGATTGGTTTATAAGATGCGTGATAGCCAGTGCCAGAATATTGGCACATTCTTTCAGCAGTTTGGTGGGGATGATATCATTAGGCGCTGTGCTATTTCGCAAGGTACCGATGATATTTTTAGTGGCCTCTATGAAAATGGGTTTTAGAGTGAAATTTGTTGATTGCGGCACATTTATGTGGGTATTGGGTGTACGATTGGGGGGAGGTTGAGGGGGGTTTTATTTTGCTCAATACTGTCCTGGATTCTTTAAATTTTTTAAAAATTCTTGAGAATCAGAGTTGGGGGGTTCAAGACAGACTGGATTCATGGTCTGGGTGATTAGATTGAGGAGTTCCCGGGGGCGGTTTAGGGCATTAGCGGTGATATTGGAAAAATATATTTTTTTTGCCTTTAAAGATTTCTTTATGGTATTTTTTTGTTATTACCTTATAGATGGTGAGGTTTTACTCTGAGGAGCTTCTTTTCCAAGCTGCTTCTGCCCCTTTGGCACTCTTGCTTTAGCAACGACAGCTGGTTGTTAAACCAGCTGGAGTTGTTCTTCCGAATGCAGGTTTTGCGTTTTGGCGCTACTAAGTCGGCTGACTGTAGTAGAGCCTTGTTGATGGCGTCCAGTGTTTCTGTGACCGTTTGATGTTGTTGGATTGTTTTTATTTTGTTCCCTAGTGTAGTTGTCAAGAGCTCCGAGTGGAGCATCTTCTGAGATCTAGTCCAGTGTGTTGTCACCAGTTTTCTTCAAACCAGAGAGAGTTCTGCTCCACACCCAGTGAAAGTAAGTACAAACTGCTTACCAGCTAGCTGTACATGACCATTAGATTATAGGTGGTCTAACCAAGCACATGGAAATGGGTCTCTTCAGAAACCTGAAGCTCTCTTCAATCCTCTCCGCTCACACGGAACTCGGGAATAAAACAAAAAGTGCCTCCATAGTGCAGTTAATCACTTATCCAGATCACACATATGCGATACGATTCATGTCCGAATTGTCGGAGCTGAAATGGGGGTGTTATTAACATATAATGACACTCCCCAGTAGTTCGCATTAGGGTTGTCCCAATACCACTTTTTTAGGACCGAGTACACGTACCGATAATTTTTTTTCATGTACTCGCGGATACCGAATACCGATACTTTTTTTTAAATGTGTCCCCAAATGCAGCCATGTCCCCCCACAAATGCAGCCATGTCCCTCCCATAAATGCAGCCATGTGCCTCCCATAAATGCAGCCATGTCCCCCACATATGCAGCCATGTCCCCCACATATGCAGCCATGTCCCCCACATATGCAGCCATGTCCCCCACATATGCAGCCATGTCCCCCACATATGCAGCCATGTCCCCAAACATATATCCAGCCATGTCCCCAAACATATATCCAGCCATGTCCCCAAACATATATCCAGCCATGTCCCCCACATATATGCAGCCATGTCCCCCACATATATGCAGCCATGTCCCGCACATATATGCAGCCATGTCCCCACATATATGCAGCCATGTCCCCCACATATATGCAGCCATGTCCCCCACATATGCAGCCATGTCCCCAAACATATGCAGCCATGTCCCCCACATATATGCAGCCATGTCCCCCACATATATGCAGCCATGTCCCCCACATATATGCAGCCATGTCCCCCACACATATGCAGCCATGTCCCCCACACATATGCAGCCATGTCCCCCACATATATGCAGCCATGTCCCCCACATATATGCAGCCATGTCCCCACATATATGCAGCCATGTCCCCAAACATATGCAGCCATGTCCCCAAACATATGCAGCCATGTCCCCCACATATTGCAGCCATGTCCCCCCACATATATGCAGCCATATCCCCCATATATGCAGCCATGTCCCCCCACATATATCCAGCCATGTCCCCAAACATATGCAGGCATGTCTCCCATACCTAATGATGATGTCGCCACCGCGTTAATCACTGTGTGGCGAACATTACAGGCAGCTTTAGTTTGAATAGCTGTTTTCCCTGCCACGCCGTGTAAAGGACACTCCCCCTTGCTCAGGATTGGACCATCCCGAGCAAGGGGGAGTGTCTATACACGGCGTGGCGGGCAAAACAGCTATTCAAACTAAAGGTGCCTGTAATGTTCGGCGCACGGTGATTAACGCGGCGGCTGCGGCGGCTTTGCGATATACGGCGGCGGCGGGATGGGGGGGGACAAGTATTCTATTTAGGCATCGGGGGTATTTGCGGGAGTACAAGTACTCCCGCAAATTCTCGGTACCGAGTATTTATACTGGTATCGGTATCAGGACAACCCTAGTTCGCATGGTGCAGTGTGAACTGCCGTACGTGTCAGGTGCGATGCGGGAACCTGCAGTGTATTCGCAGTGTTCCCGCATCACCCCAGTGTAAACTGGGCCTTAACCATCTTTAGGCCTAGCAACTGGCTTCCTGAAGAGACCGCCTGGCACCCCGTATGGATGTCTATTAGACATGTGCAATTTTTTATTTACAAATTCGTTTAACACATTTTGACAAATTCGTTAACTCAGGAATTTCCGAAAATTCTGAATTCTTAAATTCAGAATTTTAAATGAGAAAATTTGAAATTCAGAATTTTTTAATTTCCTGAATTTCAGAATTTGCGAATTTCCCAAATTTTCTGAATTTCGAAAAAAAAAAAAACGAATGAAACGAAAATGAAGAATTTTTTGGCAGTGCAAATGTCTATACCAAGATACAGCTTCCTCCACTCTGGAACCAGGAATCAGGTATTATAGCAGAGCATTGCACTCAAGAACTAGACAACACTACCTTTGGTGCAAACTGGCACTCTTTATTGAAAACTCACACAGAATTTATACCATATAAAATCACATAAGAGCTTGATTACATTATCCTAAACAATGCAAACTAAACAGTAATATTATTAGTACAACTAACAATACATCTAATGAACAGCTAACATAAACTAACACATAAACACCCCACAATTGTTTGGTAATGAGGTGAAGTGGACAAAATACTTGCAGACAGAAACAATAAGTCACTCAATTAACAATTGGGGTTCACACCTAGGAGGCACACAATTAGGAATTATACAATGAGAGAAAGACACCTTAATAAACAGATTACACATAGCAGCAGGAGACCTCAGCATTGGGTTATTTAAAGCTGATTATAATCTTCTGCTTAGAGTCTCTGGCCGGGATTCAGATACATTGGCGTATCTTTGTGCGGGCGTAGCGTATATCCTTTACGCTACGCCGCCGCAACGTTGAGAGGCAAGTACAGTATTCACAAAGCACTTGCTCCGTAAGTTGCGGTGTTGTATCCTAAATTGGCCGGCGTAAGCCCGCCTAATTCAAAGTAGGAAGGAGGTGGGCGTCATCTATTTACATTAAGCGTGACCCCATGCAAATGAATGGCCGATTGAACGGCGCATGTGCGCGCATGCTCAGAATCACGTTGCATATACTCCCTAAGATACGTTGGCTCAATGCCTACGACGTGAGCGTAACCTACGCACAGCCCTATTCACGTAGTAGTACGTAAACGGCGTACGCGACGGAAAATTCAAATACTTCGTTCCCTGGCCCATACCTTTGCATTACCTGCGTCTGCTATATGAGGGGTAACTTTACGACGGACGCAAGCCTTACGCAAATCGCGTATATTCATATATAGCGGCCGGGCGCATCTACGTTCGTGAATCGGCGTATCTTACTCATTTGCATATTTAAAATGGGAGAACGCGAATGCGTCCAGCGTAACTATGCGCCCACGATACGCCGGCGTAGGTAAGTTACGTCGAAGGGGCTGAAGCCATGTTTTTCTACGTATCTCGCTTTGTGAATCGGCGCAAGTATACGACGGAGCGCACATTTGTACTTACGACGGCGTATCTTTTGATACGCCGACATAAATCGTTTATCAATCCGGGCCTCTGAGTCTGGGGCGGGTTGAAGCAGTCAATGCTGGTTTTGGCATAGAGGCCCCAAATGTGTATCCAGGTCCTAGGTTTTCAGAGTCTGTGTGCTTTTGGTAAAATATGAACCTAAATCTGAAGCAAAATCACTCTGAAGGTCTCCCAGGCACATGTCTTCCAAAGAATGGAGCCCCCTCAAAAGCCAGAACCCAAAGTCATTAGGCAAGAGTCTACCCTGCAGTCCAAAAGTCCCTTTCCCACTTGCGTCTATCACAGCTGCTAGGCCTGATCACTGTCACATGGGAATAAGACCACTTGCTCCTCCATACTCAAGTATTGTTGCTGGCAGGGATGGAAGCAGGAGCAGAGCTGGAGAGCTCATAAGGTTAGTATAGGGGGAGCAGGGACCTCTATACAGAGATATTGTCCTGACTCCCTACTTGAACAAGGTGCCTGTGTATGCATCTTTTCATGTATTATTAAAAATATTTTTTTGTGCGCATAAAGATGATCTCATTTGAAATGGAATAATGCAAACATATTAAACTTTTTTTCCTGAAATATTTCAACAGGACCGTTTCCGGTGGTTAGTTTGATGGTTGGTGTGGTGGTTCTTCAGCTGGCCCCAGACGCTGACTTTAAACTGAGCAACAGCACATCAGTGGAACTAAACTTCACAAACAGCTCAGAAGATTCAGGCTTAGACACTGAACGAATGAATCAGCAGAGGGTGTTAGTATCTGGAACACTCTGCGTCCTTATCGGAATTATACAGGTAAATTGTCTGATGTTCTAAGAAAAAAATACCTTCAAACTAGTTCCAGTCACACTGACATCCGCTAATGTAATCTGGCCAAATGAGTCACAGTGAAACAGCGATTCACTTTGCGGCATGCAATTTACAGTTTGCATCCCCAACAATTATGATTGGTCTTGTGATTTTTTTTTTTATTATATGTGGCAGTGTGATCAGGACTGTAGTTACTATAATAGTATTTGAGGGACAGTAACTACATTTTCAACATGTAGCCTTCAGCAAGAGAACTGAAGTGTATGCAGGGTATAGTGAAATGAGTTACAAGGCTCTTTGCGCAGCCGGGCTGCCCAGCTGCAGAATATGTACCTGGGGCAGTCCAGAACTGGTTAAAGTCATGTAGAGGTATGTAACTTGCGCCCGCAGATCGAGGGCGCACGTGCGCCCCCGCCGCCACCGCTGCAATAGGACTTGGTTCAGAACCGATCACTCAACGGGTCCATATCCTGGTCCATATCCAAAATAAATGCAACGCTAATCAAAAAATAAAAAAACGCCAAATGAGAAATATAGCATATATACTTGCTAAAACATGTCGTATCCCCTCATGTCTTCTCTCATTGGATATCAAAAAAGCCTTTGATTCTATTTATTGGCCTTATTTGGCCCAAACTTCACAAATTGGATAATGGCTTTATACAATAAATCAAAAGCATTTGTCAAATATGCAGGATATAAGTCTGATCCTTTTAATATTGAGAGAGGGACTAGGCAAGGATGCTTACTCTCTCCATTGTTATTTGCTCTCCTAATTGAACTGATTGCGCAAACAATTAGATCCAACCCCAAAATTACTGGAATTGAAATAGGAGGATACCAGCACAAGATATGTCTATTTGCAGATGATATCCTCCTATTTATTTCATCCCCTCAAGTATTAGGTCCTAATCTCATCCCAATCCTCAATAACTTTGCGACACTTTCTGGAACGTCACCGCGTACACACGATCGCTGCTCCGCAGACCATTTCAGCGGATTCGATCGTGTGTACTGGTTAGCAGACAGGGATTTTGCATGTTTAAAACTTGTCTGCTGGAAACTCATCTGTGTCCGCTACACTGATCATGCGTCGTAACCAAAACATCCCAGGAGACATATCCGATGAAAACGGTCTGTCGGACCATTTTCATTGGATATGTCTCCTCGTGTGTACGCGGCCTTACTAGTACGGAACTGAGCTCTGCTAAAATAGGTTTACCCTTTACATTGACTGATAGATCTATCCTTTACTTAGGGATACATCTAACAGCATCATGGACAGAACTATTTTTATACAACTATCCTCCAATTCTAAAACTAGTATCGAATCTAATGAATTCATCGTCTCAACTCCCACTATCATGGTTTGGAAGAATCAATGCAGTCAAAATGACGATACTACCTAAGCTACTATATTTATTCAGAATATTACCTATCCAAATTCCAGCATATTCTTTAAGAATATTACAAAGGAAAGTATTGTCATTTATCTGGGGCACTTCTAAACCGAGAATAAAGTTACAAACTCTATATCTCCCTAAATTAAATGGAGGTCTTGAATGTCCTAATTTTGCATACTATTACAGGGCGGCACACATACTGTAGCAACTCTCACCAAATACCATGTGCAAAATGAAAACCCACTATGGGTGTCAATAGAAGCAACTGAATGTGACCCAAACCCAATTTCCAACTTACTTTGGACTTCCCCAAAAAAACGTAAAGGGCTACAAAATCCCATTATTAAGCATTTTCTTTTCTTTTGGGATAGATTCAAAATTAGTAACCGATTCCAATCTCTCCATATTTTTTTATTATAATTTTACAAAAACCCTGCCTTTTATCCTGCATGGGTCTCCCCTAGATCCTTTAAAGAATGGGCTTTGCGGGATGTCCTATATTTGTATAAATTTGTAAACGCATCCTCATTTATTCCATTCCCAACCCTAAGGCCGCGTACACACGATCAGACATGTCCGATGAAACAGGTCCGACGGACCGTTTTCATCGGACATGTCTAAAGGGATCTTTTGGTCTGATGTGTGGACCAGAACGCGGTGACGTAGAACCCACCGACGTGCTGGAAAAAGTAAGTTCAATGCTTCCACGCATGCGTTGAATCAATTCGAGGCATGCGCTGGATTTCGGTCCGATGGTTGGGCGTACTTACCATCGGACATGTCCGACGGACAGGTTTCCAGTGGACACGTTTCTAAGCATGTTTAGAAACTTTTGACCGCTGGAAACCTGTCCGCTAGGCCGTACACACGATCGAACATGTCTGCTGAAACTGGCCTGCAGACCAGTTTCAGCGGACATGTTCGATCGTGTGTACGCGGCCTAAGAGAAACATACGGCCTACCACAATTGGAGTTATTTAGATATCTTCAAATAAAAAACTTTTACACACCCTTACTGGATACCGAAATATCTTTCACTCATTTGACTAGTTTTGAACAGTTTTGTAAGAAAGACCCCCATGCGAGAGGCATAATATCTACCTTATATTCTCATGCATTAGTCCAATCTGGAATAGATAAACCACCTTATGTCCGGAAATGGGAGGAGGATCTTGGGCTGGAACTAGACAACTCAGATTGGAATCAGAAGCTCCTGTTTTTTTATTTTATTTATATGATAATCTGAATTACTCAAGAATGCAAATAAGAAGGTTACTCTTAGGCCGCATACACACGATCGAACATGTCCGCTGAAACTGGTCTGCAGACCAGTTTCAGCGGACATGTTTGATCGTGTGTACGGCGTATCAGACCGTTTTCCAGCGGACAAAAGTTTCAAAACATGCTTAGAAACCTGTCCGCTGTTATGTTCGATGGTTAGTACACAAAATCATCGGACCAAAATCCTGCGTATGCTCAGAATCAAGTCGACGCATGCTTGGAAGCATTGAACTTCGTTTTTTCATCACGTTGTTGTGTTCTACGTCACCACGTTCTGGTCCGAGGGGATTTTGGCCCGATGGTGTGTACGCACATCAGACCAACAGACCACTTCAGCCTGGTCCGATGAAAACGGTCCGTCGGACATGTTTCATCGGACATGTCTGATCGTGTGTACGCCGCCTAACAATACCTCTAGGCTTGACACCTTTTGAAGAACTGTAAATACCTTCTAAAGTTTTAAGGGATCTTGTTTCAATATTATTTAATAGTTATTATTACATTCTCATTTAACCACTTAAGCCCCGGACCAAAATGCAGGTAAAGGACCTTGCCCCTTTTTGCGATTCAGCACTGCGTCGTTTTAACTGACAATTGCACGGTCGTGCGACGTGGCTCCCAAACAAAATTGGCGTCCTTTTTTCCCCACAAATAGAGCTTTCTTTTGGTGATATTTGATCACCTCTGCGGTTTTTATTTTTTGCGCTATAAACAAAAATAGAGCGACAATTTAAAAAAAATTCAATATTTTTTACTTTTTGCTATAATAAATATCCCCCCAAAAATATATAAAAATTTTTTTTTTCCTCAGGCCGATTTAGGCATTTTCTTTCCTTTTTGGTAAAAAAAATCGCAATAAGCGTTTATCGGTTGGTTTTCGCACGGTCGTGCGACGTGGCTCCCAAACAAAATTGGCATCCTTTTTTCCCCACAAATAGAGCTTTCTTTTGGTGGTATTTGATCACCTCTGCGGTTTTTATTTTTTGCGCTATAAACAAAAATAGAGCGACAATTTAAAAAAAATGCAATATTTTTTTACATTTTGCTATAATAAATATCCCCCCAAAAATATATAAAAAAAAATGTTTTTCCTCAGTTTAGGCCGATACGTATTCTTCTACCAATTTTTGGTAAAAAAAATCGCAATAAGCGTTTATCGGTTGGTTTTCGCAAAATTTATAGCGTTTACAAAATAAGGGATAGTTTTATTGCATTTTTTTTTTTTTACTACTAATAGTGGCGATCAGCGATTTTTTTCGTGACTGCGACATTATGGCGGACACTTCGGAAATTTTTGACACATTTTTGGGACAATTGTCATTTTCACAGCAAAAAATGCATTTAAATTGCATTGTTTACTGTGGAAATGACAGTTGCAGTTTGGGAGTTAACCACAAGGGGGCGCTGTAGGATTTGTGTGTTCCCTGTGTGTGTTTACAACTTTAGGGTGGTGTGGCTGTAGGTGTGACGTCATCGATCATGTCCCCCTATAACAGGGTTCTCCCCGTTCTTCAGCACTCGATCCCCGAGCTTCGGACCGGGTCACGGGATCGCACCGCGGGTGCGCGCCAGTGACCCACGGCTGAGTACTAGAACCAACGTATATATACGTTGATGTGCCCAGCCGTGACATTCTGCTGAAGTAAATGTTCAGTAGTCCTTAAGTGGTTAAATTATGTTGAATTTAATAAAAAGAATCACACTTACAATGAAGCAGTAAAATCAAGCCGCGATATCCTCTTCGGCTACACTTCACTTCCTGAAAGAAATAACGTGATGATGTCACCGTCGCAGGCTCTACCCCATGCATTTAGTCATGATAGAACGTCGTCTGGGGATTGGCCAGGCGATGTCCTATCGTGACAAAACGCTCGCTACAGATTTAGAAAAGTAGCTCCCACAATGAAGTAGTGGTCCCTGCTAAGGTCAGGCATACCCGACCCTGTTCTTCTGTTGCTGAGGTGTATGCAGCAGAGTGTCAGTACTAGTGCCCCTCAACCATCTGGTGAACTGGCAAGCACCAGCGGCCTAATACATCCTGGTCATAGACAAATCAGAACTGCAGTATCACTTGGTGATGTGGCAAGCCCCATAAGTGCAACTCAGCTGGTGCGGTGGCTAGCACAAGTAGTGCCCCATAGCCACCAAGAGTTCAACCACAGGCCTGCAGAGCCTATAGTGCCCTTCCTGCTGTACTTGCAAATCCTAATTGGCAGCCCACAGATTCTGCACTTCCTCCATTTACTGGCCAACCAGAATTCAGGTGGAAACAGCAAAATGTAATGCCTCTTGATTTTTTTGACCTGTTTTTCACAGAAGATCTGTACGGATCTATTAAAAGATTTATACGGCGGTCAATTTATCGCTCCAAAAACCCAAATTCACCTATTGCCAGACAATTTGGCTGGAAACCTATAATGGTTCCTGAATTTAGGACCTTTGTGGGCCTATCCCTCAACATGGGCATTACTAAAAAGTGTAAGTTGCGGTTATATTGGTCCACTGACCCAATTTACCATATGCCTGTGTTCTCTGTGGCCATGGCCAGGACTCAATACGAGCAGATATTGAATTTCATGCACTTCCACGACAATGAACTCTGTCGTCCTCGGGGTAACCCTAAACATAATCAGGTCCATAAAATTTGGCCTCTCGTAAACCACCACAACTAAAAATTTGCAGCCTTGTTTATCCCCAATCAGATGTCTGCATTGATGAGTCCCTGATTAAATTTTCTGTCCGTCTTGTTTTCAAACAGTATCTCCCTTGCAAGCGTGCCAGATATGGGGTCAAGATGTATAAGCTCTGTGACAGGGCAACAGGCTATACATGGAGTTTTTTTGGTTCATGAGGGTAAAGATAGCACCCAACTGCCCAGACTACAGGGAGCAATGGCAAGATTATTTGGGACTTGGTGCCACCCTTATTCGGAAAGGGGTACCATTTATATGTGGACAATTTTTATTTAAGCATGACACTTTTTTAGACAACTCTATCAAGCAGGAATTGGCACATGTGGCACTGTGCCATCTAATTTTTGGAAGAGAGAGCCTACTTGAGGTCCAATTAATTACTTGCACCGAGATGGAAGGACAAACGGAATGTTTTTGTTCTGTCTTCCATTCACCCAGATAGGGCGACTGGTGTTGTTGAGAAGCCCCACTTTGTCCACAACTACAACCGTAAAATGAGAGGGTTGGACTTTAAAGACCAGATGATGGGGCCATACTTAGTTGCCTGTAAGACCAGATGCTGGTATAAAGAAATTGTCTGTAAACTTATTCCAATTGGTGCTGTTCAACGCTTATGTGCTATACAAAGCAACTGGGTGAACTGAATCCTTCTTAAAATTCCAGGATGAGGTCATCACAGCCATTCTGTATTAAGGATGTGCTGTGGCCCAAATTCACAACCCAGATGCATTGAGTCGGCTACCTGGATGCATTTCCTGGTACCCCTACCCAAGGAGCACCCCAGAAAGATGCTGTGTCTGTAGCAGGCATGGATACAGGCGTGACACACGCTTTTTTTGTCCCTCCTGTCTTGACCAACCTTGGTCTCTGCATCATGTACTGTTTCCATTGCTACCACACACTAGTTGAGTATTAGACTAGGGTACTCTACTAGAGTAGAGTATTAGTCCTAGGGCACATATTCACACAGTGTCTCAAAAAATGTTAGCTGGCCATCACATTTTGAGAGACCCTAAGCTGGAACATTCAAAGTTATGATAAAAGTGTTAAAAAATAAAAATAAAATAAAAAAGCCAAAAATTGTTTTCCTCTCTCCCTTGTTCTGCTCTGTTTTACTGTATTCTATGTTGTAATATTTTGTTGTTACTGTCCTTTATTGTGTTTGCCTTGCAGGTATGTCCTACTGTTTTGCAGTACTGTTAGGCCGCATACACACAATTGGTTAACCAGCGGACAACGGTCTGATGGACTGTTTTCAAACCGTCAAAACCGATCTTGTGTAGGCCCCATCGGTTAATTAACCTCCAGTTAAAAAAAATCCAACTTGCTTTAAAATTTAACCGATATGTCAAAACCGATCGTTAGTACGCACTACCATCGGGTAAAAATCCATGCATGCTCAGAAACAAGTCGACGCATGCTTGGAAGCATTGAACTTAATTTTTTTCAGCACGTCGTTGTGTTTTCGTCACCGCGTTCTAACATGATCGTTTTTTTAACCGATGGTATTTAGGCACATCAGACCATCAGTCAGCTTCATCGGTTAACTGATGAGAACCTTTGTTTTCTTTGCAGGTACACCATTTAACTGCAGTATTGATTTATTTTGACAGCAACATGGTTTGCTCTCATGATACGTAAATTTGTGACTCCAGCACTGTAGGAGGTGATTACACCACCACAGTTAAAAAAAGAGCATATATGCCGAAGCATAGAGGCAGGGGTGGACATAGGGTCGGATTGCCCCTATGCTTTAGCATATATTTTTATTTACTTTACTCTATTTATGCCTATCGCCCCATGCTCGCGTGCAAAGGCGAAGGAAAGCATCAGTCCTGTGTCGTATGTAAACAGCAACTGCATCATGCATGTGAGGTATCACCATGAACGTAAGATCGAGGGCAGTAATTATAACAGTAGACATCCTCTGTAAATCTAGTGGTAATCTTTAAAGGCTTTTAAAAATGTATGCAGTTTGTCGTCGCTGCATGTGCGTAATTACGGGTGTGCATAATTTTAAAGCATGCCGTGTTTGGTATCTATGTGCTCGGCATAACGTCTTTTTTTTTTTTTTTTTTTTTACAAAACATTTGGGCAATATAGAGTGTTTGTGTGCATTAAAAGTCATAAAGTGTTAAAAAATTGTATTTGAAAAATCACTGCCCAAATACTGTGTGCAACACCCACCAATATTAATCAGTAGTGCCTCTGAACCCCCAAACATTATATTTTTTTAAACAAAAAGTGTCAGAAAGGACTTGGTGGTTCAAGTGGTTAGAAGAGTGTGTGATGTGTGGCATAAACTTCTAATCTTGAGCATAAAATACCAGGACCCCATTTTGGAAAGTAGAAACCCTAAGGTATTTGCTGAGATGCATGTTGCAATATTTTATATTTTGCCACAGGTTTTGGGTAAATTACAAAACCCTTTTTTTTTTTGTTTTGTTTTTACACAAAGTTGTCACTAAATGATATATTATTCACACGTATCATGTTTATATGTGGAATTAATTATCAGATAGAGTAAGGGTTAATGGGACCCCAAAAGGCCCAGAAAGACCTTTAGAGAAGATAGGAGGGCAAAGGGACTATAGCGGTACTATGTAAAAAATTATAAGAGAAAAGTTGTAATAGAATAAAAGATATAAATCAATTTATTATACAAAGTATCAACAAACAGGAGACACACATGATTATAAAAAAATCAAAAACAGCAATCAAAGATGGACACAGTGTACGACCATCCGTCCCAATCACCGAGATGTTATGGGCCCTAAACGAAGGGTGGCGGTGAAATGAAGGGGGTCATACATGTCAAATCTCTACTAGTTTCGCAACGATAGTTGCTTCGTCGGGAGAATTTTTCTAAAAGAGTAATATATATTTGTTAGAATCACAGTTTACATACATATGGTTAAATATGCATAATAACATTCAAGTGTCACAAAACAAATATATACAAGTCAAAAAGTTTATACAAGTATCATTGGGGACAAGGCACATGCTGTGCCACCGAAGGGATGGTGCTAAGCACCTAACATATTAGTGAGAGAGTTAAACACCGTAGATAAAACCCTGTGCAACAGAAAAGGTAAGATAAAGACAGAGGTGAGAAAATTCATCTTCAATTATCATTTTGTTAAAACTTCTCATCTACTATTGCGATCAACCAATTCCTGATCGCTCCTCTCTTTCTCTTTTTCCCACCGCCCTCTCTCCCTCTCCCTTGGTTCCCCTCCCCTCCCCCTCCCCCCTCACCTCCTCCCCCTTTTTCCCTCCCGTACCTCCTCTCTCCCCCCTTACCCTCCCCTTGTTCCTTTCCCCTTCCTCCCCCTCCCCCTTACCCCCCCTTTTTTAACCCCTCTCCACTTTTCCCCTCCCCCTTCCACATTTCCTCCCCCAACCCCCCCTACTCCCCCAACCCCCCCATCTAATTCCTTTTTTTTTCTCACCTCTGTCTTTATCTTACCTTTTCTGTTGCACAGGGTTTTATCTACGGTGTTTAACACTCTCACTAATAGGGATGAGCTTCGAGTTCGAGTAGAACTCATGTTCGACTCGAACATTGCCTGTTTGCCGAACAGCGAACTATTTGGGGTGTTCGTGGCAAGTTCGTGTGAACTTTAGAACCCTGTTAAAGATTATAGGACTCGAACGTTTGAAATCTAAAGTGCTAATTTTAACCCCTTCCTTACCTGGCCATAGGGAAATGACGTTATGGTCATCCCCTCGCCGATGAGACTGGACGTTGCACAACGTCCTGTCTTCAAGGCGTTCTAGAGTGCGCACCGCTGGCGCGCCCGATGGCTGCGATTGCCGCCGGGCACCCGCGATTTCCGGCAATCACGTCAGGAGTGTGGATCTGTGTGTGTAAACACACAGATCCACCTCCTGTCAGCGGTGAGGAGATCGATGTGTGTTCCCAATACAGAGGAACACACATCGATCTCCTCCCCCTGTGAGTCCCCCTCCCCCTACAGTTAGAACATACTTTAGGACACATTTTAACCCCTTCAGCGCCCCCTAGTGTTAACCCCTTCCCTGCCAGTCACATTTACACAGTAATCAGTGCAGTTTTATAGCACTAATCGCTGTGTAAATGTGAATGGTCCCAAAAACGTGTCAAAAGTGTCTGGTAAGTCCGCCGCAACGTCAAGGTCACAAAAAAAAAACGCAGATCGCCGCCATTACTAGTAAAAAAAATAAAATAAAAATGCCATAAATCTATCACCTATTTTGTAGACGCTATAACTTTTGCGCAAACCAATTAATATACGATTATTGCGTTTTTTTTTTTAGCAAAAATACGTAGAATACGTATCGGTCTAAACTGAGGGGAAAAAAAGTTTTTTTTAAAAAAAATATTGTGATATGTATTAAATAAAAAGGAAAAAATATTGTGTTTTTTTTTTTAATTGTCGCTCTTCTTTTGTTTATAGCGCAAAAAATAAAAACCGCAGAGATGATCAAATACCACTAAAAGAAATCTCTATTTGTGTGGGGAAAAAAACATAACGATTTAATTTGGGTACAGTGTTGCCTGACCGCGCAATTGTCATTCAAAGTGCAACAGCGCTGAAAACTAAAAATTGGTCTGGGCAGGAAGGGGGTGAAAATGCCCTGTATGGAAGGGGTTAAAGGCTAATATGCAAGTTATTGTAATAAAAAGTGTTTAGGGAGCCGGGTCCTGCCCCAGGGGACATGTATCAATGCAAAAAAAGTTTTAAAAAGTGCAGTTTTTTTTGGAACAGTGATTTTAATAATTCCTTTAAGTGAAACAATAAAAGTATTATTTAAATTTCGTACCTAGGGGGGGGGGGGTGTATAGTATGCCTGTAAAGTAGTGCTTGTTTCCCATGCTTAGAACTGTCCCTGCACAAAGTGTCATTTCTGAAGGAAAAAAAGTAATTTAAAATCACTCGCGGCTATAATGAATTGTCGACTCCCGACAATACAGAGAAAGGTCATTCATATAAAAAAAATGTGTGAGGGTCCACGCCATTTTTTTTTTTAATTTTGGGGTGGAGGGTCTGGCATGGATATTTGGGGGGAACCCCACATCATTTTTTTTAATTTGGCGCAGGGTTCCCCTTAATATCCATACCAGACCCGAAGGTGAGTCATTTTAAATAACTTTTTTCCTTCAGAAATTACATTTTGTGCAGGGACAGTTCTAAGCACAGGAAACAAGCGCTACTTTACAGGCATACTATACACCACCCCAGGTACGAAATTTAAAAGAATATTTCAATTTTATTGTTTCACTTTAAGCATTATTAAAATCACTGCTCCTGAAAAAACTGCAGTTTTTTAAAACTATTTTTGCATTGATACATGTCCCCTGGGGCAGGATCCAGGTCCCCAAACACTTTTTAGGACATTAACTTGCATATTAGCTTCAAACGTTTGAGTCCCATAGACTTTAACATGGTATTTGTTTTGTGACACTTATATGTTATTATGCATATTTAACCATAAGTATGTAAACTGTGATTCTAACAAATATATATCTTTTAGAAAAATTCTCCTGACGAAGCAACTATCATTGTGAAACTAGTAGAGATTTGACGTGTATGACCCCTTCATTTCACCCCCACCCTTCGTTTAGGGCCCATAACATCTCAGTGATTGGGACGGTTGGTTGTCCACTGTGTTCATCTTTTATTGCTGTTTTTGATATTTTTTATAATCATGTGTGAGACACTGTTTTTTGATACTTTGTATAATAAATTGATCTATATCTTTTATTCTATTACAACTTTTCTCTTATCATTTTTTTTACTATAGTCCCTTTGCCCCCCTATCTTCTCTAAAGGTCTTTCTGGGCCTTTTGGGGTCCCATTAACCCTTACTCTATCTAATAATCGATCTCCAGGATGATGGTACAATAATTTTATATTTACTTCTGCATACTAAGAGGCTTTCATACAAAATATATGTGGACCTACACCACAAAATACATTCTGCTGCTTCTCCTGAGTTCTGGGATACCACATGTGTGGGACTTTTTGGCAGTCTAGCCATCTACAGGACTCCAAAAACCAAACCGCCCTCAGGCTTTCTAAAGCCTCATACACACGATCGGACTTCAAACAAACTTTTCCGTGGATTTTTGTCTGAAGGGTGTTGGCCGTGAACTTGGTATGCATACACACGACAGGACTTTTTCAGCCAACTTTCTCAAAATCACGTGATTTTTCTGCTCTTTTCTGCTCTTTACCGCAACCCTTTGGTCAACTTCTGCTATTGTTGGTTGATTTTAACACTGGATGCATGTTTGTACTTCGGACAAGTGCGGCGATCGGTCCCCGGAGCTGAAGAACAGGGAGAGCCATGTGTAAACACGGCTTCCCCGTGCTTCACTGTGGCGGCTGCATCGAACGCGTCATCCCTTTTATAGGGGGGGCCACGATCGATGACGTCACACCTACAGCCACACACCCCTACAGCTGTAAACACACATTAGGGAACACATAACCCCTTCAACACCCCCTGTGGTTAACTCCCAAACTGCAACTGCCTTTTTTACAATAAACAATGGAATTTAAATGCATTTTTTGCTGTGAAAATGACAATTGTCCCAAAACTGTGTCAAAATTGTCCGAAGTGTTCGCCATAATGTCGCAGTCACGAAAAAAAAAAACGCTGATCGCCGCCATTAGTAGTAAAAATAAATAAATAATAGAAATGCAATAAAACTATCCCCTATTTTGTAAACGCTATAAATTTTGCGCAAACCAACCGATTAACGCTTATTGCAATTTTTTTTTACCAAAAATAGGTAAAAGAATACGTATCGGCCTAAACTGAGAAAAACATTTTTTTTAATATATTTTTGGGGCATATTTATTATAGCAAAAAGTAAAAAATATTGCATTTTTTTCAAAATTGCCGCTCTATTTTTGTTTATAGCGAAAAAAATAAAAACCGCAGAGATGATCAAATACCACCAAAAGAAAGCTCTATTTGTGGGGGAAAAAGGACGCTAATTTTGTTTTGCACGACCGCGCAATTGTCAGTTAAAGCGACGCAGTGCCGAATCGCAAAAAGGGGCCTGTTCCTTTAGCTGCATTTTGGTTTCGGGGGCTTAAGTGGTTAACCCTTTGTTCGACCGTTGATCCAAACCAGTGTCAGTAATACAGCGACAGTGCATATTATTTAGCACTGATCACTGTATTAGTGTCACTGGTTCCCACAAAGGGTCAAAAGTGTCAGTTACTGTCTGATTGCTCGTCACAATATTGAAGTCTCGCTATAAGCCGCTCATTACAGCCATTACTAATATATAATTATATAAATATATAAATATATATATATATATATTGTGACGGTATGCGAGGTGAGATACTTGACCATAGGTATATTTCACCGCGCATACGTTCTATTTTGAGAAGCTGAACCGGAATCCAGGCCGGGTTTTACGGCCTCTGGTGTTCCGGTCCGGATATTTGGGTCCACTGGAGTTCAATGTCAGGTGGACCTTAAAAACAACCAGGAAGAGATCAGAAGGGAGCTCTCTGGTTTTGGGACACTGAGGAGGGAACCTGAGTGTGAGGAGCTCTAAAGACATTGCAAGAAAAAGGTTTGCGTTGTTGTTTATTTTATGGGTGGTGGGGACCAGCCCCACACTGTATAGATAGGAGACCCTGATGTTTAGTTAGCGCCGGACGGCAAGGATTTAAGTTTACTGTTTTGTTTGTTTTAACCTGCAAACCTTTTGTGAAATAAACCTGGCAGCTGCCAGACTTAAAAAGAAAGTGCCTGTTTACAGACTGTGTTTCAGAAAAGTGATCCCCACAAGCTAATCTCCCACACGTGGTGGATTCAGCGGGCAACTTTTCTGAAGATGGAGGAAATGTTAAAAGCCCTGCTACAGGCCAATGCAGCCCAGCGGGAAACCAACCGCCAAGTCGCAGAAGCTGCTGCAGCGCAACAGGCTGCCCTGCTACAGGCCAATGCAGTCCAGCAGGAAACCAACCGCCAAATCGCAGAGGCCGCTGCAGCACAACAGGAGATACACCGCCAAGTCGCAGAGGCCGCTGCAGCACAGCAGGCTGCGCAACAGGAGATGAACCGACAGTTTGCCGAAGCTCTGGTGGAACTGAAAAAGGGGTCCGCACCTCCTGTGGCAGCAGAACCAAAGATACTACGGGCCTCCTACCACCTGCAAAAGATGACACCAGCGGATGATGTTGAGGCATACATGGCGACTTTCGAGAGAGTCGCTGTCCGCGAAGGATGGCCAAAAGAGCAGTGGGCGGGACTATTGGCCCCATTCCTAACTGGAGAACCCCAAAAGGCCTATTTTGACCTAGAATCAGATAAGGCACAGGACTATGAGACTCTCAAATCAGAGATACTCGCTCGCTTGGGTGTCACCATGGCAGTTCGGGCCCAGCGCGTGCATCAGTGGTCCAACTCCAGCAACAAGCCACCCCGATCACAAATGTTTGATCTGGTCCACCTCACCAGGAAGTGGTTGCAGCCAGAGACCCTGACCAGCCCGCAGATTGTGGAGCGTGTGGTAATGATCCGGTACCTACGTGCGCTTCCTGCTGCCCTGAGGAGGTGGGTCGGACAGGGAGACCCCAACACTGCAGCCCAAATGGTGGACCTAGTGGAGAAGTACAGTGCTACCGAGGACTTGGTAAACCCACCTACGCCCCACTTCGGTGTGTCTAGAGGTGCAAGATCTCCCAGCGGTTCGGGTAAGACTGTTCCGGGGTTCAAGAGCTTGGGGAGAGTGGATAAGACTGTTGTTACAGCAGATGAGACTGTGGGTCCTAGACCTGGAGACTGGCCACAGAAGCCAGGAAGGTCTTTGGGACCGTTAAGAGGACTGGGGGTGGGGCAAATACGGTGTTTTCGTTGCCATGCATTGGGCCATATTGCTGCAAACTGCCCTCTAAATGATGAACCTATGCAATGTGATTATGTTGATAGGAAAAGACACATTTCTCTGTTTGCACAGGTCGCATGTGTTGCGCTAGATCAGAGTCACCTTGAAAAACAGATGTGCGTTATTTTAGTGGATGGCAAGCCTCTCACAGCACTACTAGACTCTGGTAGCGTGGTGACCCTAGTTAGGAGTGCTTGTGTAGACCCCGAAAAACTACACCCCAGTAGTATTGGGGTAATTTGTATCCATGGGGACACTCGGGACTACCAGACAGCAGTGGTTGAGGTTGATACCCCCTGGGGCAGGGTAACACATTCAGTGGGGGTGGTACCCTCACTGCTCCATGAAGCTTTAGTAGGGAGAGACTTTCCCCATTTTTGGAAGTTATGGGAGAATAAAGGGAGGCTCGTAGATAGAGTTCCCCCTGCTGGGGAAACAAGGGAACTCTCACCAGACCCGTTTTTCAAAAGGGAAAGGCAGGCTATTGGTGGGATCGAGGAAGCCGGAGATCCTCTTCCTTTCCCTGCCATGGTCGGGGAACCGGAAGACTTGGAAGCTAGCACCCAGCCTGAGGGTAACGAACAGGAAATCACGCCTGACCCTGACATCGAGAGTAGCCAAAATGTGGTACCCGACTTGGAGGTCAGGAGGGAGGATTTCTGTACCGAGCAGCTGCGAGAGCCCACCCTAATGAGTGCCAGGGAAAATGTTAAGGTGTTGGATGGGGAACCGGTGGATCCTAATTGGGTGGTGTCCTTCCCCTACATGGCGATTAAAAACAATTTTTTATATCGAGTGATAAAACACGGAGAGGAAGAGGTAGAACAGCTGCTGGTTCCCAAACCCTTTCGCAGGGTAGTGCTAGACCTGGCTCATGGCCATGTAATGGGGGGACA
The DNA here is from genome assembly GCA_029574335.1 of Rana kukunoris. Classification (NCBI taxonomy): domain Eukaryota; kingdom Metazoa; phylum Chordata; class Amphibia; order Anura; family Ranidae; genus Rana; species Rana kukunoris. The sequence goes on from CM056056.1 coordinate 183,906,031, forward strand.
TCTCGGGGTCGAAAAAACCAAGGAGAGAATCACCCAAAGATTTTTCTGGCCCGGGTTGCATGCAGAGGTCAAGGAGTATTGCGAATCGTGCCCCGAGTGCCAAATGTCAGCACCGTCGCCCCATTTTCGCAGCCCCCTTGTCCCTCTACCAATAATTGAGGTTCCCTTTGAGAGGGTTGGCATGGACCTGGTCGGGCCGGTGGTGAAATCTGCCCGAGGTCACCAGCATATTCTGGTGATCCTGGACTATGCGACTCGCTATCCTGAGGCCATACCCTTGCGTAACACCTCCGCTAAGGCTATTGCCAAGGAATTGGTCCAGGTGTTTAGTCGAGTCGGGATCCCGAAAGAGATCTTGACTGATCAGGGCACCCCTTTCATGTCTAGGGTTACCAAGGAATTGTGTAGATTGTATAAAATCTCCCATCTCCGTACTTCTGTCTACCACCCCCAGACAGATGGTCTGGTCGAAAGATTTAATAAAACGTTGAAGAGTATGTTGAAAAAGGTGGTCGACAAGGATGGGAGAAACTGGGATTATTTGCTACCATATCTCATGTTTGCCATACGAGAGGTTCCACAGGCCTCCACAGGCTATTCCCCATTTGAGCTCTTGTATGGTAGGCATCCCAGGGGCCTGCTAGATATTGCAAAAGAAACATGGGAAGGAGAGGTCAGCCCATATAGGAGCATCATAGAACATGTCTCCTTGATGCAGGACCGAATCGCAGCCGTCCTGCCCCTAGTACGGGAACATATGGAGCGAGCCCAGGAGGCCCAAAGGAGGGTCTATAACCGGGGTGCCAAGGTCCGTACTTTCAGCCCGGGGGACAGAGTGCTGGTACTGGTTCCCACAGTAGAAAGTACGTTTTTAGCTAAGTGGCAGGGTCCCTTTGAGGTTGTCGAAAGGGTGGGGGAGGTAAACTACAAAGTCTACCAGCCAGGCAAAAGGAAACCCCACCAAATTTACCATGTAAATCTCTTAAAGCCCTGGAAGGACCGAGAGACTTTACTGGCCACGTCCTCACCTCCAACAGACCGGATACCCGTGATACCTGACGTTCCCATCACGGATTCCCTGTCCGTAGCACAACAAAATGACGTTAGGGCATTTGTGCAGAAAAATAGAGACTTTTTCTCCCCCTTACCCGGACTGACCAACACGATCCAACATGACATAGTGACGGAACCAGGGGTTCGGGTAAATGTAAAACCCTATAGAATTCCAGAGGCCCGGCGAGAGGCGGTTGCGGAGGAAATAAAACAAATGTTAGAGTTGGATGTGATCGAAGAGTCCCACAGTGAGTGGTCAAGTCCCATAGTGCTGGTCCCAAAACCTGATGGCAGTATCAGGTTTTGTAATGACTTTAGAAAACTTAACAGTGTGTCCAAGTTTGACGCCTACCCCATGCCCCGGGTCGACGAACTTGTGGACAGGTTGGGACAGGCTCGCTACATAACGACCCTGGATCTAACGAAAGGTTATTGGCAAATACCGCTTACTGAATCAGCCAAGGAGAAGACTGCCTTTTCCACTCCTGAGGGCTCGTTTCAGTATAAGCGGAGGCCGTTTGGTCTGCATGGAGCCCCTGCATCATTCCAGCGAATGATGGACAAAACTTTGAGACCACATCGCTCGTATGCAGCGGCGTACTTGGACGATGTGGTCATCCACAGCCCAGATTGGGAATCGCACCTGCCCCGCGTACAAGCGGTGGTAGATTCCCTTAGGGAAGCACGTCTCACGGCCAATCCAAAAAAATGTGCCATAGGCCTGGAGGAGGCCAGATACCTTGGGTACATTATTGGCCGGGGAGTGGTCAAGCCGCAGACCAATAAAATTGAGGCAATTCAAAAATGGCCCCAACCAGTCAATAAAAAACAAGTGAGGGCCTTCCTGGGCATTACTGGGTATTACAGACGTTTCATACCCAATTTTGCCACCGTTGCTGCCCCCTTGACCGATTTGACGAAGGGTAGGGGGTCGGTCATGGTCAAGTGGAACCCCGAAGCCGAGGAGGCATTTCAGAAGTTGAAACAGGCTCTTTGTATGGTACCCGTACTAGTAACCCTGGACTTTAGCCAGGAGTTTGTTGTACAGATGGACGCCTCTGAGGTGGGCCTAGGGGCCGTACTCTCACAGAACAGGGATGGTGAGGAGCACCCAGTGGTATACCTGAGCCGGAAGCTGAACAAGCACGAGAAAAATTATGCCATCGTAGAAAAGGAGTGTCTCGCCATTAAGTGGGCTTTAGACTCCCTGAGGTATTACCTACTGGGGAGGTCATTTAAGCTGGTCACAGACCATGCTCCCTTGAAGTGGATGTGTGATAACGGGGAGAAAAATGCTCGGGTGACAAGGTGGTTCCTGGCTTTACAGCCTTTTAAATTTACGGTGGAGCATAGGCCAGGAAAACTCCAAAATAATGCAGATGCTCTCTCCCGGGTGCACTGTATGGTTGGGGCAAGTGCTCAGCCGCAGGGGCTTGAGCAGAGGGGGAGGATATGTGATGGTATGCGAGGTGAGATACTTGACCATAGGTATATTTCACCGCGCATACGTTCTATTTTGAGAAGCTGAACCGGAATCCAGGCAGGGTTTTACGGCCTCTGGTGTTCCGGTCCGGATATTTGGGTCCACTGGAGTTCAATGTCAGGTGGACCTTAAAAACAACCAGGAAGAGATCAGAAGGGAGCTCTCTGGTTTTGGGACACTGAGGAGGGAACCTGAGTGTGAGGAGCTCTAAAGACATTGCAAGAAAAAGGTTTGCGTTGTTGTTTATTTTATGGGTGGTGGGGACCAGCCCCACACTGTATAGATAGGAGACCCTGATGTTTAGTTAACGCCGGACAGCAAGGATTTAAGTTTACTGTTTTGTTTGTTTTAACCTGCAAACCTTTTGTGAAATAAACCTGGCAGCTGCCAGACTTAAAAAGAAAGTGCCTGTTTACAGACTGTGTTTCAGAAAAGTGATCCCCACGAGCTAATCTCCCACAATATATATATATATATATATATATATATATATATATGTATGAAAATTCCAGTACACTGTATATCCCATAGTTTGGTTTGTGAAAAAGTTATAGCATCTACAATCAATATACGCTTGTTGTTTTTTTTTTTAACCAAAAATACGTATCAGAATACATATTGGCCTAAGTTTATAAAGAAATTACATTTTTTATTGGATATGTTTTATAGTAAAAAAGTAAAAAATATATATATATTTTTTAAACCCGGTCTCTTTTTGTTACATAGTTACATAGTTAGTCAGGTTGAAAAAAGACACAAGTCCATCAAGTTCAACCATAAGACATAAAATAACTGTTTATAGCGCAACAAATAAAAACCGCAGAGGTGATCAAATGTCACCAAAATGATTTGTGCGGGAAAAAAAATTACATACATTTTGTTTGGGTGCAGCATTGATCAGTCACCCAAATAAAATGCACCCAGCAATTTATTTGGACGACGGATCAATTGTTGGTTAAAGTAACACTGTGCTGTGTCGCAAAAAATGGACTGATCATGCAGGGGGGTGTAACGGTCACCACCGTTTACGACCTTCCATCCAACCACGACAAGCTTATCTGACACGCTGCGACAATCCTGCATACACGATCCATTCTATTTCCCATAATAACCGAGACACAAGCTCTGGTACTGGTTTCAAAATGAATGAACACTTTAATGGTTTCTTCTCAGCTTTTTATACAGTACAAGATGTTACAGTTAATCACAGGACAATGCAATCTCCACCCCCCTATTCACACACTATGGGTAGTAACTGTGCAGACAATTCGGCACCGATATATTTAGCATGACTTAACTACTGCCTCAGAGAGAATGACATTCCTGTAGATAATGACATCAAAACAAAATACTGTCACACAATGATTTCCCTTCAAACCATATCTTTAGACAGACGACTGTCTCTAAAGGGAAGGTTCTTACACCTGGGTGTCAATACATTCCTAAACATAATTGACATGCTAATTCAATACATCTGAATAGAGACTTTAACACATTGTTTTAAACACAATGAATCACGCAATCAAAAGGTCTTTCAGGAGCCGATGTAATTAACACCTTTCTACAGAATGAAATGTCTTTCACAAGCCGGGTCACTTAGCATTTTAAAAGCAGATGTCTAGTAGGAACACCTTAATATCTCAGTATCCTGCAAACATGAATTATTATTAATGTCCCATCTTATGTAATATATGAATTATGATCCTATTAGCCACCCTACACCCAAAAGGGCACAGGGTGGACCTAGGAGTTATTAGTGTCCCTGTCTCAGGAGTATCTCTCATCCTTCCAAAGACTCTGATTGTCACGGTTCATGCCGTTACAGGGGGGTAAATCTTCCAGAACTCAAGTGGTTAATAAAAGAGCTTTTGACACTTTTACATTACTTTTGGTACAGCCTTTGCATAAGTTGCTTTTCTCACCTATTTTCAATTAAAACATTTTAACTAAGAATATATTTTATGTATTTTTTTTCTTTTTACAGCTCTTACTAGGTGTGTTGCAGATCGGGTTCATTGTTCGATATCTGGGAGAGCCATTGGTTGGCGGCTTTACAACCGCTGCAGCCTTTCAGGTCTTTGTGTCGCAAGTGAAACAACTTCTGAACGTCCCCACAAAGAATTATAATGGAGTGTTGTCAATTATATATGCAAGTATTTTACCTCTAAAGGGTTATACCATTCAAATTATACTTTAAAATCCCGCTAACATTTTTGAAGAAAGATGCACTTTAAAAACCGCTTACTATCTTTAATGTATCCAGGATAGAGCTAATGTTGAAATATGATGTTTTATCTTTTCCCTTTCACTGCTTGTCCACAGTAAGTTATTATTAAAAGTCCTTTTATAGTTATATGTTAAGTATATATAAACCCAAGAACAAAAGCTTAAAGTGACACTAAAGGTTCAATTTTTTTTTTAAATAACAAACATTTCATACTTACCTCCACTGTGCAGTTCGTTTTTCACAGTGTGGCCCCCTAGTCGTCCTCTTCTGGTGTCCCTCGTGGCTCTAATGGCTTCTCCCTGCATTAGATAACCCCCTAGCATAAGCACTCTTTCAAGGGGGTTACCTTGCAGGCGTGCTTCCGAGTCCATCATTCGGCATCCATAACCACCGAATGCAGGACTCGGCCCCGCCCCCCGACGGCCACATCATTGGAATTGATTGACAGCAGCAGGAGCCAATGGCTGCACTGCTATCAATCTATCCAATGAAAAACCGAGAACCCAGGCAGAGAGACTGCGTGTCCTTGGCGTAGAACATTCTAAGGCTCAGGTGAGTAAAACGGGGGGCTGGGGAGCCACTGACTGAAATAATTTTTTCACCTTAATACATAGGATGCATTAAAGCGGATCTCCACCCTAAAGTGAAGATCCGCTGATCCGAACACTCCCCCCCTCCGGTGTCACAATTGACACCTTTCAGGGGGGAGGGGGGTGCAGATAGACAGGTATCTGCACCCACTTCCGGCCCAGCATTCACGGGCAAAAGACGGGCATTGCATCACATCCCGTCTCCCCCCCGTTGTGTGCTGGGAACACTCGGCTCCCAGCACACAGCTGGAGCCAATCGGCGGCCGCAGCGCAACTCGCGCATGCGCCGTAGGGAACCGGGCAGTGAAGCCGCAGCGTTTCACTTCCTGGTTCCCTCACCGTGGATGGAGGGGGGAACAGCAGAGAGACGAGCGATCGCTCATCCTCTGCTGCGGACGGCGCTGGACTCCAGGACAGGTAAGTGTCCTAATATTAAAAGTCAGCAGCTGCAGTATTTGTAGCTGCTGGCTTTTAATATACCTTTTTAGTGGGACATCCGCTTTAAGGTGAAAAAACAGGAGGGTTAACAACCCCCTAAATATGAAGTCATTACATCTAAGAACATTTTCTGCAAGTACAGAAAAAGTTCTGTTGATCCATATTGGTGATTTAAAAAAAATTAGGGACACAAAAATAGTTGGGCAGTGACAATGTCTGAATCCAGGGCACCCAGCAAGAGATGTGGGGCATGTGCCTTGAGTGCCCAACACTAGTGAATGGAATATAAAACCTGCTTTTAAAATGAAAGGAGACAATTAATTCACAAGATAACGAAACACTTGTAGCGCTTACCCCCTACGGAGGCTGCTAAATTATGCCCAGCTTCTTGTGCGTGGGTGCAGCGTGGTGTGGCAGCAGTATTACACACTGAGTCCAGAAGTATTGCAGAACTTGTATTGAAACAAAAGTAAACCGGGAGCATTCACAAATGTCACATCATGTAGAGGAGAAGGCCTCAGCTGAGCTGACAGCGTCTGTCTTGAGGGGCGGAATGTGGCCTGAATGTCCAAACCCAAGCGGGGGGAGATTTCCAAGAAAAGTGGCGTGTCACTATGTCAGGTCACCGGAGTCCAGGTGACAGATGCACTCCATAGGAGTGCACCGCTAAGGTAGAGGACCCTAGGAGTCTGGGAGGTTCAGGAAGGCAGGTCCACTGGACCACCAAAATGGATACCACTGGGAGCTAGAGCATAAATTCCCCAGGGCGCTCAGACTAAGAGCCAGCAGGTGTTCACAAGAGCCTCAAGTGGTGAGGATGGACTGCGCTGCAACTGGCTCCAGGTCGCCGCCCACATGGTCTCCCACGCACATGGTAGACTACAGGAGAAAGAGGAAAGAAGCAGCAGCCTGGAACAACAAGGATAGTCAGGAGATTAGCCAAAACGTCAGGGCAACAAGCAGATAGGGATAGTCGAAGAACACACAAGGTCAGGGTATGAAGCAGACGAGGACAGTCAAGAACAAGAACAGGATCAGACGTAGGACACAGAGCAATGAGTACACAGAAGCCAAAACACACAATATTGATCAGCAGGGCTGGTTTGCAGTGCACAGGTTAATATAGAGTTCTCTGATAGGGGCTGGGGTGGAGCCATGCATTGAGAAGAGATTACTTAAGGAGCCAGGTGAGAGTGGCTGGCCTCTAAAGCTGAACACATGGAGGAGAGGTAAGCTGACAGACAAACATTACTGCATAACCATGACACCCTACTTGTCCCTGTCCCTATTACTGTCCCTGACAAATGGGTAACCTGTCCACACGATAAAAGAAAGCCAAACCCAGGAAGCAGGGTCTTAAATAGGCTCTGTCAGACCCAAGATGCCTGCTAAAGTCATATGGGTCATCAGCATCCAAGTCCATCACCACCCCAGTGACTCAGGAAACTGTAGAGGAACCATGTTCCTCTTGACTTCCTCTGCTCTTGCATTGCAGCTGCAGATGAGCGCCACCTGCAGTGGAGAAGAGAGACTGCACATGCCTACATTCTCTCTAGTAGTACAGAATTTGCCAGTTATACAAGCTTAGCCCCACACATGCCGACAATTCAGGCTCAGTCTAAGGGATGTCTTTTTAGTATTTATTGCTGAAGAACATCAACAGGAGAGGGGCTAGCAACAATAAGAAGGACAAACTTCTCTCCAACCCACAGCAGCAGTCCACATAGCATCCTCTGGCACTTAGTTCCCTTCTGGGACTTGCACAACTAATAGTCTCTAGCAGCTTCTTAACGCACAGTGTCTCAGGAGCTGTCTGCCACCCAGCATTTATGGGTAGATCCTCAGTGAGGGAGATAACGAGATCTCCAGACCAGGACTTCAGTGCAGTGCCCTCCAGAAAACATTCATTGTCAATCAGTGGCGGCTGGTGCTCAAAAAAGAAAGAAAAAAATTGCAGCCTCACTGTGCCCATCAAATGCAGCCACTGTGCCATCAATTGTCACCACTGTGCCATGCCATCAAACGCAGCCACTGTGCCATCAATTGTCACCACTGTGCCATGCCATCAAACGCAGCCACTGTGCCATCAATTATCACCACTGTGTCATGCCATCAAATGCAGTCACTATGCCATCAATTCGCATCACTGTGCCATGCCATCAAACGCAGTCACTGTGCCATGCCATCAAACGCAGTCACTGTGCCATGCCATCAAACACAGCCACTGTGCCATCAATTGTCACCACTGTGCCATACCATTAAACACAGCCACTGTGCCATCAATAATCACCACTGTGTCATGCCATCAAATGCAGTCACTATGCCATTAATTTGCACCACTGTGTCATGCCATCAAAGCAGTCACTGTGCCATGCCATCAAACACAGCCACTGTGCTATCAAATGTCACCACTTGGCCATGCCATCAAACGCAGCCACTGTGCCCTTCAATTGTTGCCACTGTGCCAATTGTCACCACTGTGCCCTTTACTTGTCGCCACTGTGCCCATTGTTGCCACTGTGCATGTCACTGTGCCCTTTAATTGTTGCCACTGTGCCCTTTGTCACCACTGTGCCCTTTGTTGCCACTGTGCCCTTTGTCACCACTGTGCCCATGGATGCCACTGTGCCCTTTGTCGCCTCTGTGCCCATTGTCGCTGCTGTGCCCTGTAAAATGCACTTACCCTTCTCCTTCCACGTCCCTCGATGTCTTCTCCCGCCCTTGATGACGCTTCAGCCAATCAGGTTACCGATAACCAGAGTCGATGAACCTGATTGGCTGAGACGGCCGTCAGTCTTATCCAAGGAACGCAACACCCGTACGTCCCGAGGATAAGCTTCCGGGAGCCGAGGGCTGTACTCGGAAAGCCTATCAGAGCCGCTGGCTCTGATAGGCACTTCCGCACAGCCAACCAGCTGCCGTTATTCAGGTGGCCGGTGCTCAAGGTCCGGCCATCTGAATAGACCAGCGGCAGCTGGCAACAATAACATACATTCATGCAATGCATGAATGTATGTAATGCGGTGCGAGAGCTAGAGGTGGCGGCACTCCAGCGCCCTCTATAGACGGACCGCCACTGTTGTCAATCCTCTCCAGGCACTCAGCCCAGCAGCTGTTGAGGCCCAAACTACAGTCTCTTGTCTTCTCCCAGGAGACTGAAACCCTCTCTGAAGAGGAAAGAACATTCTGACCAGGCCTTCTACACCTTTATTACCTTTCCAGCCACATTCTGGATCTTCCATGGAGTGGCTGGGGCATGATAAATACTCAAATAATCATTTGAAAATCCTGGCAGGTGGGAGTAATCAAACTCTCAGCTAAAAAAAAAAAACCTTCACCTTTACTATTTGTCCTGATAAACACTCTAAAGCAGGGATCCTCAAACTACGGCCCTCCTGCTGTTGCGGAACTACACATCCCATAAGACATTGTAAAACTCTAAGGCCGCATACACACGATCGGGTTTGTCTGATGAAACTGGCCTTAGGGCCAGTTTCATCGGACCAAGCCGATCGTGTGTACGGCCCATCGGACCATTGTCCATGGACGCCTGACCATCAGACCCAAATGATGGTTAGTACGCAAAAGCATCGGACCAAAAACCTGTGCATGCTCAGAATCAAGTCCACGCATGCTTGGAAGCAATGAACTTCGTTTTTTCAGCACATCGTTCTACGTCACGGCGTTCTGACTGGATCGGATTTTGGACTGATGGTGACCCGATGAAAACGGTCCGTCGGACCATTCTCATCGGGTTGGTCTGATCGTGTGTACGTGGCCTAACATTCACAGACATGACTAGGCATGATGGGAATTGTACTTCCTGAACAACTGGAGGGTCATAGTTTGAAGACCCATGCTCTAAAGCCTCATACACACAATCGGACTTCCATCTGACCTTTCCGTGGATTTTTGTCCAAAGGGCGTTGCCCGTAAACTTGGTATGCATACACACGGCAGGAGTTTTTCAGCCAACTTTCATCAAATCACATGTTTTTTCTGCTCTTTACCGCAACCCTGTGGGCAACTTCTGCTATTGTTGTCGGATCTTTAGCATTGGTTCTGAGCATGCATGTTTGTACTTTGGACTTTAGTGTAAACACGATAGGATTAGCCGACGTGGGACATTTGTTGCCGGAAAGTTTGCCTGTTCTCTCAGCGAACATTTGTCCGATGAAAAAGCAAAAAGGTTTGTCCGATGGAGCATATACACGGTCAGATTGTCCGATCAAAGAGGTCCATGGGACATTTGTTGTCAAAAAGTCCTATCGTGTGCAGGGCCGCCATCAGGAATTTTGGTGCCCCTTACACAGCTTCAGGCATGGGCCCCCTGGAGCAGAGAACCGGGGGGGGGGGAGGTTCTGCCGCATGAAACTGAGAAGCGGGGGAGGGGGGTGCTGCCGCGAATTGAGAAGCGGGGGGGCCCTTTACAAAAAGAAGAAATAAAGAAAAATATATATAAAAAAGGGGGGTAGCCATCCGGGGCCCTGGGGACCTCTGTGCCCTTTATAAAATAAAAAGAAAAAAGAGAGAAAATATATATATATATTTTTTTTTAAATATAACATTTATATAAAAAATAAAAAAAACAAGGGGGTTGCCTTCCAGGGCCCTGGGGACCTCTGGGCCCTTTAATAAAAAAAAAAATATAAAAAAAAATGTATAAAAAAATAAACAATTCTAAAAAAAGGGGGTTTGACACATGGGGCCCTGGGGACCTCTGGGCCCTTTAATAATAATATATATATATATATATATATATATATATATATATATATATATATATGAAAATAAAAGAAATAAAAAAATATCTAAAAAATATATTTATTTTAGAAAAAAAGGGGGGTTATCATCTGGGGCCCTGGAGATCTCCAGGTCCCTGTGGACCTCCGGACCTCTAAAAAAATTAAAGAAAAAAAATTGGCCCTTTAATAAAAAATAAAAGAAAATATATATATTTTTTTATAAAAAAAAGGGCTTGCCATCTGGGGCCCTTAGTGGCCTCCGGGCCCCTGGGGACCTTCGGACCCCTAAAAAAAACAAAAAACAAAAAAAAAAACATTTTTTTTTTTTTTTTAGGGTGGTTCCCATCCGGGCCCCTGGGGACCCCCGGGCCCCTTACAGGTGTAATGCCTGTACCCCCCTAATGGCGGCCCTGATCGTGTGTATGGGCCTTAACTTGGAGAGAAAACGATAGTAAATCTGAGCGTTTACAGTTGTGATTAGAACAGGAATAGAGTGGAAAACGAGCAACACCTGTTTTTGGTGTCAACTGTCTAGGAGGGTATAGGACTACCCAATCTATCCTAAAAGGAAAACAATGGTTTGGCTTTAGATATACTTTCATAAATGATAATTAACACATGTATTAAGCCTTGGCGCAGTAGGAGGCATTGCAGAAGAAGATCAAGTTCAGTTGAGACATATCTTTAATACATTTTGTCCAGCTGCCAATTTTTTAGTGCGAGTTAGAACAAATGTAGAAAATTGGTTGTCCATTGGTTTTAATGTTATGAGACCTTGTTCTTTATTTTTTAGACCATTATAGACATCTTCAAAAACATTGCAAAAACCAATATTTGTGATTTCGTCGCTGGACTTCTGGCCTTCATAGTATGTGTGGTGGTAAAGGAGATAAATGAACGGTACAAGCATAAACTTCGAGTTCCCATTCCGATAGAGATAATTGTGGTGAGTGGAGAGATGGACCTGCATGTCATTCTGTCGTTCGGTTTTGACCAAAACGGTAGTATGGGGTGGCTCTGTATTTATTTCTCAGGGCATCTGAGCAGTTAAAGTGGAATTAGAAAAAATAAATAAAAATAGCTTGGCCAGCTGTCACTGCAAAGCTCACTTTCTCGCATATGTTGTCCCCATGTCTGGGTTAACCACTTGCTTACTGGGCACATAAACCCCCTTCGTGCCCAGTCGAAATTTCAGCTTCCGGCACTGCTTCGCTTTAACTGACATTTACGAGGTCGTGCGCCGTGGCTCCCAAACAAAATTTACGTCCTTTTTTCCCCACAAATAGAGCTTTATTTTGGTGGTATTTTATCACCTCTGCGGTTTTTGTTCTATGTGCTATAAACAAAAAAAGAGCGACAATTTAAAAAAAAAAATATATATATTTTACTTGTTGCTATAATAAATATCCTTTTTTTTTTTTAAATATATATTTTTTTCTCATTTAAGGCCGATACGTATTCCTCTACGTATTTTTGTAAAAAAAAATCGCAATAAGCGACTGGTTTGTGCAAAAGTTATAGCGCCTACAAAATAGGGGACAGAATTATGTTTTTTTTTTTAATTATTATTTTATTACTAGTAATGGCGGCGATCTGCGATTTTTATTGGCACTGCGATATTGCGGCAGACATATCGGACACTTTTGACACAAATTTGGGACCATTCACATTTATACAGCGATCAGTGCTATAAAAATGCACTAATTACTGTATAAATGTGACTGGCAGGGAAGGGGTTAACACTAGGGGGTTAGGAAGGGGTTAAATGTATTCCCTGGGTGTGTTCTAACTGTGTGGGAGGAGGGGGGTGACTGGGGGAGGTGACCGATGCTGTGTCCCTATCTACAAGGGACACAGATCGGTCTCCTCTCCTGTGACAGCACGTGGAGCTCTGTGTTTACACACAGAGCTCCACATCCCTGCTGTCACCTGCTGTGTCACTGCCGATCGTGTGTACCCGGTGGACATCGCGGCCGCCAGGTACACGCATCGGCTCTTCCGCGATGCACCAGGACAGTGTTTACCGGCTGCGTGCCCCCCAGCGGCGCGCACAGGTACTGCAACTAAAAAGACGTCCAAAGACATCCACTTGGCACTTGAGAGCCGCGCTGTGGACGTCTTTTGTCCATAGCGCGGATCTCAAGTGGTTAAATGATGACCAGTGTCATTCAAGACCATTGGCGGCTGGTGCTCACTAGTTTTTTTGGGGGGGGGGCAGCACAACCAAAACTGACCCCCCCCCCCCGGGAGATGGAAGGCGGGTCATTTACCAGCAGGGACTAATGCCGCGTACACACGATCATTTTTCAGCATGAAAAAAAGCGTAGTTTTTCAGCATGTCCAAAAACAAAGTTTTTCCAACTTCATCATTAAAAACGATGTTGCGCACACACCATCGTTTTAAAAAAAATGATGAGAAAAGCGCGGTGACGTACAACACGTACAACGGGAAGTTCCATGCGGATGGCGCCACCCTTTGGGCTGCTTTAGCTGATTCCTTGTTAGTAAAAGACGATTCGCGCTTTTCTGTCTGTTACAGCGCGATGAATGTGCTTACTCCATTATGAACGGTAGTTTTACCATAACGAGCGCTCCCGTCTCATAACTTGCTTCTGAGCATGCGCTGGTTTAAAATGTCGTTTTAGCCCACACACGATCATTTTTTTACAACCTGAAAAACGACATTGTTTAAAACGATGTTAAAAAATGCTCAAATTTTTTTTGGGTCGTTTTTCAGAACCTGAAAAATGATGTGTAGCCCACACACTATCATTTTAAATGACGTTTTTCAAAAACTACATTTTTTCATGCCGAAAAATGATCTTGTGTAACGCAGCATAAAGACTCCACGGTCAATAGGTGCTATCTGATTATCCGGGAGGAGAATGAGACAGACTAGCGAATATTCATTCGCTAGTGTTACACACCTGGGTGGGATCTGAGTGCAGTACTCTGCTCCCCAAGCCCAACAAGCCTATTAAAGCCTCTGGTTCTAATCACGTACAAAAAAATACACCCCCCACCATTAGAATCTATGCTTCTAATGGCGCCTTGTATGGGGCCCTGTATGTAGATCAGGGGGCTGGACACATGGATGGGGAGTGCCCCTTATGGAACGAAGTGTGTGTTTTTTTTTTCTCCATTGTTGTTTTTTTAAGGTTTCCTCCATTGTTGTTACAAGTGTATTATTGTGACATTTCATGTCTGTCTGTGACCTCACTTCCGGTCTCTGTGACACTCCTACAGGATGTAAGGGTGCTGCAGTCACTGGGTCAGCAAAGCAACTAAATCAAGAAAAAAACATTGATCAAAAGTCAGAAACCTTTCAACAGTAAACTTAAAATGTTTTTTTGTTTGTCCGTGTGCCTGTTGGAGTTGTTTCGCATCACTTCCTGTCGGGGCTTGACTGAGACAAACATTTGGCCCTGGACTTCATCCAGAACCGGCCCACTTTAATTTTGCAAACAAGAAAAAAACTGTGTATAAACTATATGCAATTGTGCAAAAAAAACCAAAAAAAACATAATTAGCATAACATAAGGAGTCCTCAATCACATCTTATTATTTCACTTATTCTCCTCTGTATTTTCTCATCCTCCCCACAGAGGACGAGCGGCGCAGCCATTACTTTGACAGGCTGTCACTGAAACCGGCCCACTAAGCCATCGGCCCACCGGGAAACTCCCTGTAGACCCAATGGCCAGTACATGCCTGCTTCCTGTTCAAACACCAAAATACATTTTTTCAGTTGGTTTATGAAGGCCCTCTATGATGACTTACTGTAATTAATGTTTCAATTGTTGAATTCAACCTAGCATATACTGTTGGAATGTATAAACTTGACTGTCCTCCTTTCTCTTTTCATAAGACGGTGGTGGCGACTGGAGTGTCGTATGGAGCGAAGTTTGAAGAGAAATACAAGGCTGGCATCGTCAAGTCAATTCCCAGTGGGTAAGTGAGTTTATTTGTCTTTTTGTTGGTTAAAATTCCTGTGCATGAATTTTATACTCCAGACAAACAGCTAAATACACATATAAATTACATACAGTGTCTTGAAAAAGTATTCACACCCCTTGAAATTTTCCACATTTTGTCAAGTTACAACTAAAAACTTAAATGTATTCTAATAGGATTTTATGTGATAGACCAACACAATGTGGCACATATTTGTTCTGATAAGCCCCCCGCCTGCAGACCCCGACAACCACTGAGTGAGTGAGTGAGTAAGACACTTATATAGTGCTACAAATGCGAACTAAATCGCCTCAAGGCGCTCTAGCCAATGTGGTCGTCCAGCCATGCTTCAGAATAGATGAGTCTTAAGTTTTTTTCTGAAGGCCTGATGATTTTTCTCCATCCGAATGTCCGTGGGTAGAGCACTGACCAGGGTTGTCGGAAGAGGCTCTTGTCCCCATCAACATGGGGACAAGGTTATTTGGAGGGACCCCAAAGCACCCTCCTCATGTTAAGGGCATG
This sequence comes from Rana kukunoris, assembly GCA_029574335.1. Classification (NCBI taxonomy): domain Eukaryota; kingdom Metazoa; phylum Chordata; class Amphibia; order Anura; family Ranidae; genus Rana; species Rana kukunoris. The sequence continues at coordinate 183,921,043 of CM056056.1, forward strand.
TGGCCTGGTACGGTTCAGGATGGGGGGGGCGCTCTCTCGTCCTCCCCCCTTTCTAGACTATAAATGCTGTAACAACCTAACAAAACGGATCTTAGTTTACAGACTAACTTTACTAGAATACATTAAGCTTGTGTATTACAGAGGTATTTATATGTAAAAAGTGAAATTGTGGGTGGAACTCCCCTTTAATATGTGATTCCTTTTTTCTTGTTTCAGATTCATAAGTCCTATCGCTCCTGATGTTTCTATGTTTCAGTCCATGATTGGGTCAGCTTTTTCCATCGCCATAGTTTCCTATGCTGTGGCTGTGTCTGTGGCCAAAGTTTATGGGACTAAAAATAACTATCCTGTGGACGGCAATCAGGTAACTGTCATTATTCCATGCTGATTTTGGAAGGAATGCTGGTGGTTATGGTTTTCTTACATTTCTAAGTAATGCTGTACAGGAATCAGATGTGCTAGTCCGACATTTCACATAGAATTTCTATCAAATTTATGTAGTCCCCTTGTCCCAAATAGGGGCTACTATGTAAATTTAGGTTTCCGGCTGGGCTGTATTTAGCTCAGACTAATTGTATAATTTTTCACCATTTTTTTCCCAAAGATTAAGCTGGTTTATGATTTCTCTCTGTTGCCAGTAGAGGTTACTGGTATAACTGGTTATAGTATGAAATATCACAAACGAAACTAAGTTATGTATATTTCATTCAACCAATGCAGTAGAAGGTTTATGCCACTGGTGCATGCTGGGGGGGGGGGGGTATATCTGGGACAGGAAATGGGTTGAGACCTAGGGAGGTGCTGCTGGATGGAGCTCTACTGGTAGACCCAAATAGCCTGTTTGAGGGTCTAACGTGCTGGAGTGGTCCTGAAGCTGTGCTGCCTGATCCGGAGAAAGCTGTGCCAAGAAGGAGACCCAGGGGAGGTCCTTTGCTGGAGAGAGCCAGGAAAGAGGATGGTCGCTCAGAAGCGCCTGGTGACACACGTGGAGGATGCAAGAAAATTGGGAACCTGCTAACAGTGTTACCGGGTCAGCTTAAAGGTTCTAACACTGTGAAGCTGGACATTGTTTTGGATTTGGATATTCCGTAATGTAAGGGAGATGCTCCAGTATCTGGGACCCCTAGCCCTCACTTCCTTAACCGTTCTGCAATAAAAAACAAAAGTGACTGGTGCCAATATCCTTTCTTGGTCCCCAATTTTAGCCATGGACTCAGCCCCGGGTGAAATGCTAACCTGCCTTTGCCTTCGAGGGTGCTATCCTTGGGGTATCAGAGGGGGGGGGGGGGGGGGCTACATTTGAATAATAGGACTGAATGAATAATTCACTTTTTTCAGAGTTTCTGTTTTTGATCAGCTGATCAAAATTTGCCAGTTTATTGAAATTTATAAAACCAGGTTACCTTTGTTCTTTCAATCTCAGTAGGTGGCAAGGCTAGGGCAGCTCGCTCGCTCCCATCTAAACACAGTAATGTGAAGCAACACAAATGTGGGGGCTAATGTGTTATTGGTATTTACTGTATACAGTGCTGACAATTTACACAGAGATTTACATATATGTTGTACATTCACATCACTTCCTGCCCTTAAGGTCCCTAACTCACCTTCATACATATACAGTACATACTAGGGCTTATTTAGACAGGCGCCAATTAGCCTACCAGCATGCCTTTAAGGCCGCGTACACACGAGGAGGCATGTCCGCTCGTGTGTACGGCCTAGCGGACAGGTTTCCAGCGGACAAATGTTTCTAAACATGCTTAGAAACTTGTCAGCTGGAAACCTGTCCGTAGGACATGTCCGATGGTTAGTACGCCCAACCATCGGACCGAAATCCCGCGCATGCGTCAAATTGATTCGACGCATGCGTGGAAGCATTGAACTTCCTTTTGCCAGCACGTCGGTGTCTTCTACGTCACCGCGTTCTGGTCCGCAGGGATTTTGGTCTGATGGTGTGTACACACATCAGACCAAAATATCCTTTCAGACATGTCCGATGAAAACGGTCTGTCGGACATGTCTCCTCATGTGTACAGGGCCTAAGAGTGTGGGAGGAAATCCATGCAAGCACAAGGAGAACGTAGAAGCTTCAGGCAGATAGTGTCATGGATGGGATCCAAGCCAATGACCACAGTACTACCAGGTAGAGAGCTGACCACTATATTCTTCATATTTCTTTCAACAGGAATTTATTGCATATGGGGCGAGCAATTTATTTGGCGGAATCTTCTCCTGCTTTTGCGCCAGTACTGCTTTATCACGGACTGCCATCCAGGAGGGCACAGGGGGAAAAACCCAGGTAAATAGTTCCATGATCAATACATCAGAAAATGTTTATTACAAAACATAGGGACCAAACAGATTTTAATATTGTAACCTCACTTGGGAATATGAGAACCTAAATTTGAATGATTTCTGTAGAACACACATCCAATCTTTTCAAATGGGTTGATATGAATGCGGCCAGATCTCTGTGGTTTGTATAGGTGATTTAGGTTCCTTCCTCCCCTGCCTTGGGGGGGGGGGGGGGGACTGTCTTCAGGAGAGTCCTCCACCCAGTACTCCTTTATCAACTTCAGCTGATCATGATGAGTGAATTCCACCAGGTCTTTTGGCTGGATAGATCTTATCCTGTGGAATTTCTGACAACAAATGTTCGATGGGAGCTTGTTGTCGGGAATTCCGACCGTGTGTAGGCTCCATCAGACATTTGCTGTCGGAAGTTCGGACAACAAAAATTTGAGAGCTGGTTCTCAAATTTTCCGACAACAAAATACGTTCTCGTAAATTCAGAGCATGTGTAGACAATTCCGACGCACAAAATTCCACGCATGCTCTGAATCAAGTACGAGACGAAAGCTCTCGGTCTAGTAAAACTAGCGTTCGTAATGGAGATAGCACATTCGTCACGCTGCAATTTTTTTAAACTTTTAATGCAGCGCATTCTCTTCTTCTTTATAATGCTAGAATAATTAAGTTGTTTTGCTGCTGATATTCACACAGAGTTCTGACAAACGTATTTCTTTATTACTTCTGAAGAGCAGTAACGGACTGAAAAGCACGAGGCTGAAAAGCGTGAATCGTCTCTCACCAACCCCTTTTACTAACACGAGATTAGCAGAAGGAGCCCAAACTTTAATAGTGCCGTTGTACATGTTGTACGTGATCGCATACTTGGCGATCGGAATTTCCGACAACATTTGTGCGACCGTGTGTATGCAAGAAAAGTATGAGTCAGCATCCGTCTGACAAAAATCGTGTGTACGTGGCATTAGTGTACCTTGGCCCTGTTAGGAGTCTTTCACCACAGTGGGCCAGGGCCGGGTCCCTCCTCTTTGGAGGTGTACGATGGCACATCATAGTGCACTTTTTGGTTCACTTTGTTGTTTTGCTTTAGCGCACCACAAAGTGGGTTAAAAAAAAAAAAGCACTACTTAACCACTTCAGATCCGCGCTATAGACAAAAGACGTCAACAGCGTAGACCTGAAGTGCCGGGGTCATGTCTTTGGATGCCATGTTATTGTAATTCCCCGCGTGGGAAAAACAGTGCCGTTGCATCGCTGAAGATTAGATGCGTGTACCCGGCGGCCGCGGTGTCCGTCAGGTACACGCGATCGGCGGTGACAGAGCAGGGACGTGGAGCTCTGTGTGTAAGACAGGACGTGGAGCTCTGTGTTTACAGTGTAAACACAGAGCTCCACGTCCTGTCAGGGAGAGGAGACAGATGCTGTTTCCCTTGTACATAGTCCCCTCCCCCCACACAGTTAGAAGACACCCAGGGAATACATTTAACCCCTTCCTCGCCCCCTAGTGTTAACCCCTTCAATGCCAGTCACATTTATACAGTAATTAGTGCATATTTATAGCACTGGTCGCTGTATAAATGTGAATGGTCCCAAAAATGTGTCAAAAGTGTCCGATGTGTCCGCCGTAATGTCGCAGTCCCAATAAAAATCGCAGATCGCCGCCATTACTAGTAAAAAAAAAATAGTAAAAAAGAATCATAATTCTGTCCCCTATTTTGTAGGCGCTATAACTTTTGCGCAAAGCAGTCGCTTATTGCGATTTTTTTTATACAAAAATACGTAGTAGAATACGTATCTTAACTGAGAAAAAAATATGTTTTTTTTTTTTTTTTAAATTGGGATATTTATTATAGCAACAAGTAAAAAATATATATATATATTTTTAAATTGGCGCTCTTTTTTTGGTTATAACGCAAAAAATAAAAACTGCACGGGCGATCAAATACCACCAAAATAAAACTCTATTTGTGGGGAAAAAAGGACGCCAATTTTGTTTGGAAGCCATGTCGCACGGCCGCGCAAATGTCAGTTAAAGCGACGCAGTTACGGAAGCTAAAATTTCGCCTGGGCACGAAGGGGGTTTATGTGCCCAGTAAGCAAGTGGTTAATAACAGTGGTGTGATTATGACTTTTGGTTTGTCCCTCTTTTCAGTTGGCCAGCTTGGTTTCAGCCGGAGTCGTGCTCATCGCGATAGTGGCACTTGGCCGGCTGCTGGAACCTCTACAAAAGGTAAGGCTATCTCTACACAAGTGAATAACATTTTTTAAATTAATGGACTTCAAAAATGTTTTAGCCAAGCCTGGAATGAAACATAGAAAACCAACTCTCGATTCTTAATAAGAACATAATAAGTGTCCTATGTTCTGAATAGTACCTTAATCCTGAGATTTTTCAGGCACTGGCAGTTGGAAGGGATGGAATTTAGGCAACTTACAGAAGATCAATAGAGAGGAACCCTTTAATGGAGTGAAAATCAAATGTCCAGATTGGACGTGTGGAGGTGACACAAGAAGTTGCGGGCTCTGACTAGTGAAGTTACCCACTGGTTATAGTTAAACACAAGGGGCCAGATCCACAAACACTTTACACCGGCATATCTATTGATACGCTGCGTAAGTTAAAAGATGCGCCGTCTGTTTTTTCCGTATCCTCAAAGCCAGATACGCCTGAATGTTGGCTAGATCCGACTGACGTAAGTCTTAGTACACCATCGTATCTAGGCTGCATATTTACGCTGGCCGCTAGGGGTGCTGGGGGTCGAATATGCAAATGACCTAGATACGCCGATCTACAAACGTACTTGCGCCCGGCGTATCAATATACGCTTTTCACATAAGGTGTACGACCAGCATAACTTTACCCCTCATAAAGCAGGGGTAAGTCATGTTAACGTATTGACGTCGGAACAGCGTCAAATTTTACGTTTGCGTAAGTCGTACGCGAATAGGGATGTGCGTAAGTTACGTTCACATCGTAGGCAGTGTTCGACGTATCTTAATAATTCGATCCGACGCATGCGCACAGGGATACATCCACGGACGGCACATGCGCCCTTTGTTCGGCCATGCATCTACATGGGGTCACGCTTAATTTAAATACAACACGCCCCTTACCTGCCTACTTTGAATTACGCAGACTTACGCCGGCCGATTTACGTTACGCCGGTGCACATATGGGAGCAAGTGCTTTGTGGATACCCTACGAGCCTCTCTAAGTTACGTTGGCGTATCGCATATCAGATGCGCTACGCCCGCCTAAAAATACGCCCGTTTTTGTGGATCTGGCCCCATAATTTAATTTCTTTAAGCTTTCTTTACACTCGACTTCAAACTTATATTATAAGTCGGTTAATCATTATGTCCTTTTTACTTTCAGTCTGTCTTGGCGGCTATTTGCGTAGCCAACCTCAAAGGTATGTTCTGGCAAGTCAAAGATGTACCGAAGCTGTGGAGAGAAAACAAATGGGATTCTGTAAGTATTACAAATTGATTCATTTATATTTAAAGGGGTTGTAAAGGTTCGTTTTTTATTTTCTAAACAGGTCACTTTAAGCTAGTGCATTGTTGGTTCACTTACCTTTTCCTTCAATTTTCCTTCTAAATGTTTTTTGTCTTTTTTGTCTGAATTTCTCACTTCCTCCTTAGTAAGCTGTTCTAAATGACTTTCCACCACTCTGATGATGGTGGAAAGCTTACTGAGGAGAAACAGGAAGTGAGAAATTCAAACAAAGAAAAAAAAACATTTAGAAGGGAAATCAAAGGAAAAGGTAATTGAAGCAACAACACTAGCTTAAGAGTCGGCTCACACTGGGGCGACTTGGGATCCGACTTGAAGTCGTCTCAAGTCGTCCCAAGTCGCGCTGTCCAGAAAAGCAATGTAAGTGAATGGGAGTGGTGTTAATACACACTACTGAGGTCGCTCCGACTTTAGAAGAGGTTCCTGTACGACTTCAATCCGACTTCTAGGCGATTTGTACCCATTGATTTCAATGGAAGTCGCTTCCAAGTCTGATCACTGTTTTAATTGAAGCTACTTCCCAGCAAGATAACATACATTTCTCAGGCAAACCCCTCCCTCCCTTCCCTCTCCCAGAGCTGATTGTTGTTTTATTGGCCACTGGAATGTCTCCTGACCTGAAAAGGACTTCAAGTCGTGTTGTAAATCTCCCCAGATCGCCCTGTGGTTCATGCTCAAGTCGTGTTGTAAATCTCCCCAGATCGCCCTGTGGTTCATGCTCAAGTCGTGTTGTAAATCTCCCCAGATCGCCCTGTGGTTCATGCTCAAGTCGTGTTGTAAATCTCCCCAGATCGCCCTGTGGTTCATGCTCAAGTCGTGTTGAAGTTGCTTCTGAAAGTCGTGCTGGAAGTCGTGTTGCCCTAGTGTGAACCGGAACCTATTTAGAAAATAAAAGACGAACCTTTACAACCCCTTTAATAAAACAAAGAATGTGTTTTAGATTAGAAAAAAATGGTAAATACCACCTAAGATTTCAATTTAAATTGACTAGATACAGTAAAGATGCATTCTAACAAAAAGGGTGCAAAGCCCTATAGTTTGTTTTCTTTTGCAAGAGAGAAGGACCCTTGTCCTCTATTTCGGGAGCAGTGGTCTCTCTGCAGAGGTCTGATACTCACTGAAGTCAGAGGAAGAGCTCTTTAATCAGCAGGGTACATAACCTTTGCTGATTGCAGAGCTATAGTTATGACTCAAAAATGGAAGTGTCAGATCTCTGTAGAGAGACCACTGCTTTCACACAGAGAGCAAGAATTCTTCTCTGCAGAATGTTGACAGGGGACAGGCTATTCATACTCAGCTAATGTCTGTTTTCAAAATATGACTAACTATAGGATTCTACTCATTTTGGAATGTATTTAGCTAATTTAAGTTGAAAAGTTAACTTTTACCATACTAAACAATCAATATGTTCCTTGAGTCACCCCTCTGCCACTTTATATACTCACCTTCCCCTAAAAAGAATCTCAGATCATTTTCGGTCTCTTTCTTTCCCCATTTCCCTTTCTGTCGTGGTCAATTTTTTCCCATCACTATCACTTTCAGTCTTGGATAACTAAAAGATAGGCTGAATCTGCCAAATAAAACAAATAAAAACATGACAGGGGTTCTAATCAGTCCCTACTCTATCCAAATTAAAAAAATCAGGTTTTGGTTTACATACAGTACACTTCAAGGCATGTGCAGGAGACTCAGCTGTGGGTGGCTGAATGCATCTTTTTCATGGTGACAATCCCATTTGTGTAATGGAAAATACTGCACTACTGCACGGTCACAGTAAGTGAAATGAACAAAAAAAAAAAAAAAAATCAAATAAATAATAATACAAAAACAAAGTGGTGTGCAACAGCTGCGCAACTAAATATGCAAGATACACACACTAAATTAAGAGTCGTTCAGGACGTCTATGCATAGAGTTGTTAAAGAACCTAGAACAGTTACAACTTGCAAACTGAAAGGTTGTGCAACTGAAGAAAATTCCTTAATGGCAGAACATTGGTAGAGACAAGAAGGGCCAGGGAAGTCCCTTTTATACACCCAGCACCCCCAAGGGCATCAGAATGTGCTGGGTGGGGGTCTCGACCCCAGAACCCCCTCCACCCTCCACCATATGACCTAGGGTTGGCATAAAATGGTCCTAGAATTCCTATAAGCTTCTGGAACTCGAGCTGGTGATCTGTATGTGTTCCACTGTCATCGAATTTAACCACTTAAGCCCCGGACCAATATGCTGCTAAATGCCCAAAGGCGTTTTTACAATTCAGCACTGCGTCGCTTTAACAGACAATTGCGCGGTCGTGCGGTGTGGCTTCCAAACAAAATTTGCGTCTTTTTCTTCCCACAAATAGAGCTTTCTTTTGATGGTATTTGATTGCCTCTGAGATTGTTATTTTTTTGCGATATAAACGGAAAAGACCGTAATTTTTAAAATACTTTTTGTTATAAGAAAAATCGAATAAACTAAATTTTAGTCAAACATTTAGGCCAAAATGTATTCAGCCACATGTCTTTAGTAAAAAAAATCGCAATATAAAAAAAAACTAGCTACCTAGCGGCAACAGTGACACTAAGGCTGCGTACAGACGATGAGACATGTCCGCTCAAACATGTCCGACGGACCGTTTCCAGTGGATTTTGGTCCGATGGCGTGGAACACACCATCGGACGAAAATCCCCTCGGGCTGAGGACGCGGTGACGCGGCGGTGACGTTGACGCCGCCACGTCACCACTCCAGGAAGTAAAATACTTCCACGCATGCGTCCAATCGTCGAATCCGTACTAACTAGCGGACATATCGGACGGACGGGTTTCCAGCAGACAAGTTTTAAAGCATGCTTTAAAACTTGTCTGCTGGAAAAACCTGTCTGCTCGCCCGTACACACGGTCGGACATGTCCGCTGAAACTGGTCTGCGGACCAGTTTCAGCAGACAAGTTTGATTGTGTGTACGCGGCCTAATACAGCGATCAGAAAACCGATTGCTTAGTGACACTGGCAATAGGGGGTGAAAGGGTTAACTAGGGTGGAGATTAAGGGGTTAAACCTTTATTAGGGGGGGTAGGGGGCTACCCTGGACCTAACACTAACTGCCTGTCACAGTAACTGTCACACTGACATTAAATGCAGTGATCAGTAAATATATGATCACTGCAATCAGTGACACTGTGACAGGGGGCTGGGGGGGGGGGTGATCGGAAGGGGTTAAGTGTGCCTATGTGTATGGTGTCAGTGTAGTGTTGGTGCGACTTACTGGATTGAAAATACCGCAGAGAGGAGAGCTGACATCACTTCCTCTGCCTGTGTTTACATTACACAGGCAGAGGGCGGGCAGAGCGGGGGGAAGCGGATTCGCTGGGAGCGATCACGAGGGGGCGGATAAAAACGAACAGCTGCCCCCTCATCCTGGATCGCTCCCAGACACTTACCGACCGCCGCATGTAGCGGGGGGGGGGGGGTCCCCCAACCCGCGGGAAGGCAGGGACGTACCAGTACGCCCACCTGCCTGTACGTGCCATTCTGTGGATGTACATATACATGCGGCGGGCATTAAGTGCTTAAACAGAGATAAACAAGGAACAAGAATAGGATTGAGTAGAGAGAGTAAGGAATAAAGGAGAGGAAAGGAGAGAAGGAGGTACTGTTTTGTGTTGTCTTTGGTAATAAGTTTGAGATCAAAATAGTTTTAGTTGTATTTTAGTAGACTAAAACGGTATTAAAGAGGAGTTCCACCCTAAAATTTTACTTTTTTTTAATCCCCTCCCCCTTACATGCCACATTTGGGGAACCTTAGAAGAAGTAATGCATTAAGGGAAAAAAAGGGAAAGAGGGGGTGGAGAGAAAGGAAAAAAAAAAAAAGAAACAGGGTATGTGGGGGGAAAGGGAAGAGGACGTGGAAAAGGGAAAAACAATAGACATGCGCACACTAAAATATTTTCTTTCAGAATTTTGTTTTCGTCTGAAAAATACATTCGTCCCGAAAATGCTAATTAATTAAGGTTGAATCTTTCATTGAATGCTTATGGTGTATGTTGAATGTTCTAAGAACATTAGAGCAGCTAAACTGTACAATGCCGCAATCGTACATTTCCGGTCGAATGTTCCACTTACAAGAAGAATTCTAATGTCGTATGACACTAGTAATAATTATATTTATAAATGATTATTACTAGTCAACCAACATTCAAATTCTTCTATAGCCTATGGGCCGAGCATTTCACAGGAAATGTATGATTGTGGCATCGTACAGTTTAGCTGCTTGTCGAATCTTCTTAGAACTTTCCACAGACACCATAAGCCTTCAATGACAGATTCAACGTTTTCTATGTTTTTCGAATCTTCGTCATTCATGACGATTGGTCTACCCCAACACTGTCTCTATAATGTCAAATCTTTTCTCTCTATGTTGAATTATATTGGACTAATATAGCTACTGTTGTAGCAACGCAAATGAAAAAAAAGCATTTGTTTATGTCGGATCTTGCGGATTTCGTTTGTTAAAACGATAACGAAAATACCCGAAATTCGAACGAAAATGCATTCGGACGAAAACGAATGCACATGTCTAAAAAACAGGTAAGGAAGGGGAGGCAGGGAAAGATAAAGAATAAAGGTAAAGGTAGGGGAGGGAGGAGGAGAATGGAGGTAAAGAAAGCAACACGGAAAGACTAGTCCACCAGCTGCCTGTCTCCATCCATAAAAAGGCACCCCCCCCCCCCCCAGGTTGGACTGTTATTTAGCTGAAAGTAGAACAGCTTTATAATCACTTAGTAAGGTATCCTACCTCATGATCAATAACCCAGGTTTGTACATTGGGTCAACAACAATATTTTATAGGAAATAAAAATTGTAACCCTTGCATGGGTTCACATACAACATTGAGGGTCATTCAGACCAAAAGTAGCAATTTCATTTTAGGTGGATGCGAGAAGTAATCAATACAATTCCATCTGTGATGTGCGGCTCCATATTTTTGATTTCTCTAAAGACTATTTTATAGCTGCTAGTCATAACCAACTATAGTTAAATTACTGTTCACATGACTACCATAGAAGAATTATTTTTCTTATGATATAAAAAAGGAAAAATTATAATTATAACCAATTTTCAATTTACAGTGTTTAGCATCGCCTTTTTTTTTGGCTCGTATAAGTACTAGTGTTGAGCAATACAATTACACTTTCGAATATGCCATATTCGATTTCGCGATATATCTCGAATATCGTTTTCGTCCGCGTATAGTCGAATATTCGAGCCGTCGTGTCCCGTCGGATATATTCGCCGCGTCGTGTTGTGCGTCGTTTACGTCGTTTGCGTAAATACGAATATTCGTGATATTTTTTGGAAATTAATTTAAATACAAGAAATGATTGCGAATTTTCGCTAGCAAGCAGCGGCGGCGTCGCGAATGCGAATGCGAATTGCGAATGCGAATATTCGAGAAATGCGGAATGGAGGAAATGAAATGATTGCACTCTGAATTGCTCAGAATATTCGTGATATATTACAATACAAAATAATTGCGAATATTCGGCAAATGCGGAAGGAGCACTCTGATTGGCTCAGAATATTCTTGATATATTACAATACAAAATAATTGAGAATATTCGAGAAATGCGGAATGGAGCACTCTGATTGGCTCAGAATATTCTTGATATTTTATCGTAATTTCGCAAAAATGCGAATGAGAAATTTATTGCGGAATTTCGACAGTAACACTCTGAAATCGAATATATGTGTTATTTTAGCTAAAAACAATATTGCGAATTTCTCGAAAATAATCGCGCGATATCGCTATTGCCGAATAATCGCATTGCGATTTTTTGGCAATATAAATTGATCGCTGCAGCTACTCGGCCCAAGGTCTCTAATCATACCAGCAATGCTTTTAGACATCGATAGGGATCTCTAGGATGTGATCTGTTCTAAAAAAAATATTAAAAAAATACGAATATTCGAAATAGCGAATATTCACCGCGAAATTCGCAATATATCGCGAATACTCGAATATGCCATATTCGAGCCAAATATTCGCAATACGAATATTCGTGAGCAACACTAATAAGTACGAGAGCTTAAAACCAAGACAACACTCCATTTGGTATACCATCTAAAACAGGGGTTTTCAACCAGGGTTCATCCAGTGGTTGCTAGAGGTTTCTTGAGCAATGAGCAATTTATGCCTCTCAGATAAGTTTCCACTGGCTCCAATGACCTTTTTAGCTATCTGTAAGGAGGTAATTCTTCCCAATGACCACAAGAATAAGGAGCATTCCTCCCAATTACCATTACACTAATGTATTATGAGTTGTAGATATAGTAAGATTTAACAGGGGTTCCCTGAGACCAGAAAGTTTTTTTTAAGGATTTCTCTGGGTTGAAAAGGTTGAGAAAGGCTGATCTAAAACTACACATATGTGTCTTCCCATTCTCTGTTTTTGTATAAAGCATATAATTACAAACAGAATAAACAATATAGAGACTCAATTGCTTATATAGTGAAGCCTATAAATACAAGACCTCTGGAAAAATTATAATGTTTTGCAATTGCATAACCATCTATGAATGTTACATTTGACTTACCTACATGGAAGCAGTGAGTGAACTTTAGTTTATTTTCCTGGATAGGAACTCCTCCTTGGGGGTTTCAGTACAAGTCATGGACATATGCTTTGTTCCTTAATGCTCCAGTGGTTCCCGAAGTTCATTAAAACTACATTGACTGCCTTTTAATATACGGTACCTTATTTCAGGATAAATCCACTTGGAGTGCCAAACATGCATTGACCCTGATCTGGAAGGGTATTCACTTCAGAAATATCTGATGTCCCGTGTGAACTTATGAAAGTTTCTACTTTTTTTTATATTTTTACATTTTCAATCATATTTTATTTTAATTTTTTTTATTATAAACACATGCACATATACAAAAGATAGAAAGAGCATGTCTCAAAGCACCACAACCAAGCCAAAAACAACCAGAAACAAAAAACAAAGCCCAACATAGAGGAAAAAAAAAACCTTATAGCGATTAACAATGGTCAAACATTGTAAATGGGACCTGCTTTAAAGCGGAGGTTCACCCTAAAACTACTCTGTCCCATAGCATCCAGCATACTGGCGTCAGCGCCAGTATGCTGTTTTTTATTTTTATTTATTGCTCTACTTACTGTTAAATGAAGAATTTTCTAATCTCTCCACCGCGGGTGAATGGCGCGACTATGTCGCGTCACGCCTTCCAAAAATAGCCGATTTAGAACTCTGCTCTTTCCGTCGCTATACGGCGCCTGCGCACAGACCTAGGAGCTGACTGCGCAGGCGCCATATATAGCCGAGTTCTGTGGCTATGGCGCGTCACGCCTTCCGAAAAAAGCCGAAATAGAACTCGTCTATATACGGCGCCTGCGCAGTCAGCTCCTAGGTCTGTGCACAGGCGCCGTATAGCGCCGGAAAGAGACGAGTCCTAAATCGGCTATTTTCGGAAGGCGTGATGCGACATAGCTGCGCCATTCACCCGCGGTGGAGAGATAAGAAAATTCTTTATTTAACAGTAAGTAGAGCGATAAAAAAAAAAAAAAAAACAGCATACTGGAGCTGACGCCAGTATGCTGGATGCTATGGGACAGAGTAGTTTTAGGGTGAACCACCGCTTTAAATAACCTAAGCAAAACAGCTATGACTAGAGAGGTGTGTGACCTAGGTCAATGCCGGACTAATATGGGCCAACCATGGTAACCAAACTGAATCAAACCTCTTATATCTTTTCTTACTTAAAAAATGAATCTATGATGTTTCACTTTCATCACCTGGCAGCTAGTGGTTCCTGTTCAAAGCTGAATAAAACAATATAAATTGGATACTATAATACTGATAATATCTGGATCCATCTATTAATCCTTTATCTAGTTCTTTGTATGGGCTCTGTGGTTTCGCACACAAGATTTGAACAATTTTGCACACCTATCATAGATAGGATATGCAATTGTAATAGTTTATTGTTTCCAATGGTCTTGTAATTAGAGGCTTTGCTATATAAGCAGTTTGGTGTGTCTATATTGTTCATTCATGTTGTAATTATGTGCTTATATGTTAGGTTAGGTCAGTGTTACTAGGGCAGCGTTCTGCCCCTGCCACCAGTTAGTGCCTCTCTGTGAGTTGTGAATGAACTCTAACCAAAGACTTAATGGGTGTAGAACAAAAACAGAGAAGGGAGACATGTACGTGCGGTTTTAGATGTTAAAACAAATTGTGTATTTTCTTGGATTTGAGCTTTTGTACCTATTAATATTAATGTAAAGTGTTTAGCTGGTTATACATACAATTTTTCTTTATTTATATCTTAGAAAATATTTTTCTTTCGTGGTAGCCCTATTAACAATTTTGCAATTGATAGTTGGTTTAGTTTTACTAGGGGCTCCAGATGTATTTATTTGTGGTTTTGAAGGCCTGTTTTCCTTTTTCCTTGGTGTCCAAAAGCTGCTAATCATACCAAAGTATGTGGATTTTGGACAGCCAGAGCATGAGGAGCCTTTGGAAACCTTATGCCCCATACACACGATTAAAAATTCAGATGGAAAAAAGTCTGTCTGACTTTTTCCATCAGAAATTCCGACCGTGTGTATGCCCCATCTGAGTTTTTCCATTGGATATTCTGAGGAATTCCATCAGAGTTTAGATAGAGAACATGTTCTCTTTTAATCTGATGGAATTCCGTTGGAATTCCAATGTGATATTGGCCGGGTAAAGGCCCGATTGTGTGTACAGGGGCTATAGGCCCTTTGACTGTGTTAGGTGAAAAAGATCTTCCAATTACTAGGTTAGTTTACTTAAGTAAGTTAGTTAGGTTAGGTTAGTGTTACTAGGGTAGCGGCCTACCACTGCCACAGGTCAGTGCCTCTCTGTGAACTGTAAATGAACTCTAACCAAAGACTTAGCTGGTGTAGTACACTCTGGGAATAAACCAGCATTAAAAAAGTTGTGACTTGTAAAATTGTAACTCATAAATTGCAAAATTGTTGTAACTTGCAAAAGTGTAACCGGTAAATTGTAAAATAGTTTTTTACCTTGTAAAATTGTAAATTTGTTGTGACTTATTAAAATTGTAACTGGTAAATTGTAAGATTGTTGTAGCTTGTAAATTGTTATAACCATGTGACAATGTAGTACTCTGATGTCTTTCAAAACTTTTTCCCAGCTCTACCTACCTACAAAATGCTTTCTAGGAATGTGCATGTTCCGTTTATTTTTAATACTTTAGACTGATTATGAATGTATGTAAACTATGCACATACAGCAGGCATCACTAAATGGTAGACTCGGTCCAAACCCAGACCTAGTGACAGTCCTGTCATGCCATTTAGCTGCCTGTGTATCCTCTTTGCCCTGCTGTGAAGATGACAGCAGCGGCAGTGGCAGAAGGAAGTTGGTGGGCGGAGCAATCGCTCAGAATGGAAGGCAGTAATGGCCCTGCTTTTCAAGTTAACAAGCGGCCGATTGGTTGCTATGACACAGGGTGGTCCCAAGGGGGCACTCGGGTGCCACCCCCCCATTCATGCCCTGCCGCCCTCCTTTTTTTTTGCCCTGGGCCCCTTTCAGGACACCGGCGCATGAATTACAGCAGCTGTTTTTTTTATTAGAGCCAGAGTCTCCAATAGGCTTCAAAATAGGGTTGGCCCGGGAAGCAGAGCATTGCGTCTGGAGCTCAGCCAGTTGTGTTGCATTAGCGAATGAATATTTGCTGTTGCAACACAGATCTTCCTCCCGGCCAATCGAGAAATGGGTCTGATACCATCACACGATTGGGTGAAAGGACAGGCGATCCTATTGGATGATTAGGAGGAGGGAAAGAGATGCACGTCAGAAGTGAGGAGGAGAAGATCTGCTGGCAGCTCCTCGGATACCCAATCCCAGCCGCTGCTCCTCGGATACTTGCCAATGCCCGATCCCCGACCATGCCTGCCGCCTATATGGGGTAAGTGGCGGTGGATTGCCCAGCAGACATCAGGGGGGGGGGGAGAATACCATAGTGCTGCTAGGCAGAAGTGTTAACCACTACACCATTGTGCCACACACATATAAAATGGGGGATATTAATTTGAAGGGGCGGCAAAGTAAAGGGGGCCTGTGATGTAAAAGGAGTGGTATAATGTAAAGGGGGCACTGTATTGCAAAAGGTGGGTATTTTTATGTGAAGGGGGCTGCAATGTAAATAGGGGACTGCAATATAAATGTAATGGCCTGCTAAGTAAAGATGGGGGACTGCAAAGGAATAAAGGGCTATTGTGATGTAAAGGGGGGACTGTGGTGTAAAGATTGATGTTAAGATTGGGGACTGTGATCACAAGGAGTAGACTAAGCCAAAGGGTGGCTGTGATATAAAGGTGGGGGACCCTATATTGTAAAAGTAGGCTGTGATGCGAAGGGGGCTGTGATGTTCAGGGGAAAGCTGATGTAAAGCTGATGTAAAAGATTGCACTGTGATGTAAATGGGGGGACTGTGATGTGAAGGAGGCCTAAGTAATAGCACCCCTACTGGAAGAAATATTTACTGACTGGACATTTATGAATTTTAAATGAATACCCCTGACATACGGGATATCTTTTGTTCTATTTCAGCTGATCTGGGTGGTCACATGTATCGCAGCCATCATCCTGGGTTTGGATTTGGGGTTATTGGCTGGATTGGTGTTTGGATTGCTCACCGTCGTTCTCCGAGTGCAGTTGTAAGTACACTCTATCTTCATTAATATCATCACAATAGTTTTAGACCCCACAATGATAGGCAGCTGCTCTGTATCCACCCTCTAATTATCTCTATTAAATACAATTAGAAGGACGCCCCTGGTTGAATACCTAGAGTAATGCTTGTGTTACACAATCTTCCTATCACTGCTGCACTTAGTGGTGGGCGCTCTCCCCCTCCCTGTTTTCTGTTTTTGCATGAGTATTGGCAGGAAGACTTCAGAATTCACTTGAAGGTGAGACTGCTGACACTATAAAGGCGTATTCCCTTTGTTAGATCTAATATATTACGGTGCCTTGAAAGAGTATTCATACCCTTGAAATGTTCTACATTTAGTCACAAAGTGGTACATAATTGTGAAGTGGAAGAAAAATGATAAATGTTTTTTTTTTCTTTTTTTTTACAAATAAATTTGTGAAAAGTATGGTGTGGATTTGTATTCAGCCCCCTTTACTCTGATGCCCCTAACTAAAATCTAGTGGAACCAATGGCCTTCAGAAGTCACCTAAGTAGTAAATAGAGGCCATCTGTGTGTAATTTAATCTCAGTATAAATACAGCTGTTCTCTGAAACCCTCAGAGGTTTGTTAGAGAACCTTAGTGAACAAAGAGACAAAAGAGGTATCCCTGGGACTTTGAAGGAGGTGAGAGAGTTCATAGCAAACAATGAGACAAAATCAATTTATTTGTTTCAAAGTGTTATGTAACGGAGCGGGAACAACAATGATTGTGAGTTACCCGGCATAATAGCCAATGTACACAACACAGATGAAAGTAAATATATAAAGATTTATTACAAATGTTATACATCAATGAGCAACAATAAAACTTGAAAGTTGCTGGGCCAGTGGATACACATATACAATAAGAAAATAAACTGTGCATACATATAAACAGGGAAATATGTAAACATAATGCAGACATCAATAATACCCAGCATGTGCCATCATAAAACAAGCATCAATAAAGGCCTACGCATTTCGCGAGACCCTGCTCGCTTCTTCAGGGGCAGATGCATGAATGTTGTATCTGCGATGCACGTGATAAAATCAATAGATGTATGTTATTAGTAAATAGTAGACATGTGCAGACTGGAATATTTCATTTCGTTTTCGTTTGGAAAATAAATTTATTTAGTTACTCCCGAAAATCGTTTTGATTTATTTAGTTTTTCGTTGGGGAATCGCTTTCGTCCGAAATTCCAATAATACTTGGTTTCTGTCGAATGGTCAAAAGAATATTAGACGGAACGTCGAATCTTTATGTCGAATCGTACATTCCCGTTCGAATATTTCGCCTACAAGAATTCTAATGTTGTATGACAAGTAATAATGTCGAATCTATTTTCTCATAAATCTAAATCTCATCTCTGTAATGTCGAATCTATTATTTCTATAGTGTCAAATCTTTTCTCTATGATGTCGAATCTTATCTCTATAATGTCGAATCTTTTCTCTATGATGTCGAATCTTTTCCCTATAATGTCGAATCTCTCTATATAGAATTTTCACCGCAATGAAAACTAGAATAAAGCATTTTTTATGTTGGATCTTTTGGTTTTCGTTTCTTGCACTTTCGTTATCGTTTGTTAAAACGATAACGAAAAAAACAGATTTTCGGACGAAAATGCATTCTAACGAAAACAAATGCACATAGTAAATGGGGGCAGGCGCAATGATTGGCAAGAGAGGTCTGAAGCAGAGACCTCATACTTACCTCCAGATGTTCCCCTGTTGTGACTTTTGTTTGCTCCGCCTCCTCAGCTCCTACGCTGGATGCACTATACCACCACCATCTTGATATCCAGCATTTGGCCATTTATTTCAGGCCGTCGGTAAGTATGAGGTCTCTGCTTTAGACCTTCCTTGCCAATCAAGAGTTGCTCCTCCCTTAGTGAATCTGAGTTCTGCGGTACAGGGAAGGCAAGAGGCTGAGATCGGGACAAGTTTAGATACTTTAAATTTAAAACTAGATATTGCTGCTTGCATTTAACAATTAAAAACGTAATAAATAATTTATTGTATTCATTTAATTAATTCATACATTAATTGATGTATTTTGCACATTCATGGGGTTCAGCTTTAAGTTATGTCTTTTTTTTATCATTCTTTTTTTTTAGCCCTTCCTGCAGTGCTCTAGCAAACATTCCTGATACCGAACTGTACAAAAACATAAAGCTGTACAAAGACGTATGTACATTCCAACATTTATTTCATGGTCTCAATCCAATAAGACATAGAAAACACATTCCTTTAAATTTAACTCCATAACTTATTTTCCAGCTTGTAGAGCCAGATGGGGTGAAAATTATCCGGTTTTCCAGCGGTATCTTTTATGGTAACATCGAAGGGTTAAGAAGCGGCATTAGAAGAATTGTGAGTTAAACAATCGTAATTTTTTTAATAAAAAATACATTTAGAAATACAAAGTTAAAGCTTCTATGACATTTTAATGATTGCCGTTTACTTGTACATTAACCAGTTCCCACCCAGGCCAATTCTAACATTTCTCTCCTACATATAAATATCTGTATTTTTTGCTAGAAAATTACTTACAATCCCCAAACCCTATTTTTTTTTAGCAGAGACTTTAGAGAATAAATGGTAGGGGTTAAAAAATGTTATGTCACATGATTTTTGTGCAGTGGTTTTTGAAACAAAATGTTTTGGTAGGAAAAATACACTTTAATTTTTTTTCCCACACAAACACTATATAATACCCAATTTTTCTGTTAAAATATATAACATGATGTTACGCCGAGTGAGTAGATACCTAACATGTCATGCTTTAAAATTGCGCAAAACTTTTTTTTCGAAATCATTGTCGCTGCCGGTTTCTGGGGTCACAGAGAGGTAGTAACAAGGTTAGGTCCTCTCTCTCTCTCTCTCTGTAGTGCCGCCATTGCTGGTTGAATCACTCCTGGACTCTGGTAATGCAATGGCAGTGGGAAGTGGGGGGAGGAAGCCTCCTTCCAGCGCCTGCATAAGTGATCATGTGACTGTTCAGCCACTCTAGTCACTTTTGCCTTACAGGACATCGCTGGCTGAAAATTTTCATACCCACTTCAACCCAAGGACATCATACGATGTCATATGGGCGGAAAGTGGTTATGGAACTCCCAGAGAATTTTGGTTAGCTATACAGACAGCATGGAATTTACTGCCTGATTTCAAGCTAATTTGTTTGATTGAAAATTTGGACATCCACAAACTTATAAGGCATAAGTCGCTGTGATGAATTAGTAAAATGAGTTACTAAGTCACTTACTGTATGTGTGTAAATTGCTGCTTGAGCTACTGACCTCCATAAACAGTGGGCTTGAATGGGAGACTAGAGCTCCACCTACTGGCTTAAAAGGAAAGTTTTCAAGATTTGTTTTCAATATACTGTAGAAGTTTCACTGGTATTCATTACTTATGTTTGAATTTGGCAGGTTGGATTTGACTGTGTCCGAGTTTACACAAAAAGGACCAAAGCCCTTAGGAAAATTCATAAACTTATCAAAAAAGGAGAGCTTACAACCACCAAGGTAAGCTTACATTCTGAATGATGTCTGATTACCCAGGTTTGTTACAAATGTTATGATTGACCCAATCATGGTTCAATCCTGTAACATTACGGAAGGCTTGGACTAGCTAATTGACAACAATAGTATACGACTTGACCCAGTTAAGAATAATTTTTATGTTAGCATGATGACTTAGGAAAATTGACCTGGTGCCTCCCACATAACGCATATGCATTCATGGGCAGCAGAGGTTTCCATGCTAGGAGGGTACTCATTGCGCGCTCCCAACACAGTAACCAAACTGTGAATAACCACTCCCAGTCCCTACTAATAATCTGGAGCTCCCAATCATGTGATGACTGTGATAGCCAATCACAGTGATAAGGTTATCGCATAGACCTTCCTGCTCCCCTTTCCCAGGGTGTATCTTACGTTGAGGCTTTTCCTTGGGTGTTCCTGAGAATAACACATATCCTGTGCATAGGGGGCTGAACTTTAAACACATCTGCCTTTCTTTATCCCAGTTACACTGGAGGCTGATGGGATTAATAGCTTATAAAAGAAAGGCTGTTTTTGGGCAAGGTCAGCTGGTAGTACTTGCTGAAAATGTTATTAGGTTTGTGTGAGGAGTGGCTTTACTGACCATAAGGACGGTGAGAGGGGCTATGTATGTTAAAGACTACTTTCTCCACTTATACTAGCAGTCTGTTGACTTCTTAATATAGCTGGCCTGTTATTGGTATTAAATATCATGTCACATATCTCTTCAGAATGGAGTCATCAGTCCAGTCGGCATTGACAACCTTGGCTATGATTCAGCCGATGATCCAGAAGACCCTGACCATGAGATGGAAGATGGAATTCAAACAAAAGAAGTAGAGATCCAAGTAGATTGGAACGCTGACCTACCTGTCAAAGTCTCTGTGCCCAAGGTGTCCATTCACAGCATAATATTTGACTTCAGCCAAATAACATTCCTGGATGTGGTGGCCGTCAAAGTCCTAAAGCTGGTAAATATCATATCTATCTGGAAATCTTATGGCACCTCCATCTTTAATGTTGGATGAGCATAATGTGTCAGCAAAAATCCCTGCCCCAACATAAAATCATGCATTAATCTGCATGCTAACTCCCCCAAAGCAGTGGCGGCTGATGGGTATTTTTTATGGGGGGGCGGCAAACAACCCCCTCCCCCGGGCCACCGGTGGAGCGGCACTACCCCCGTGGCACTAACGCCACCCGCTGTCCTTACCGTGGATGCGAGTGGTGAGATCAGCGCAGGCTTGGAAAAAGCTACTCCCTCTCCTGAAGCAGCTTCCACGGTTTCTTCTCTCTCTTCCTACCGACGCTAGGCATCCAATAGGGTCTGATGTTTTGGCCAATAGGGAAACAGGTTTCAGGGAGGAGGATCAGTGATGCAACAGCAAATTTGTATTTGCTGTTGCAACACACCTGGGTTTCTTCTCTCTCTTCCTCCCGACGCTAGGCATCCAATAGGGTCTGATGTTTTGGCCAATAGGGAAACAGGTTTTAGGGAGGAGGCTCAGTGATGCAACAGCAAATTTTTCTTCGCTGTTGCAACACACCTGGGTGGGCTCCAGACGCAATGTCTCTGCGACCTGAGTCCACCCTATAATCAGATGCTTAAAAAAAAAAAAAACCTTTGCAATGCAAAGACTAGCATATCAGTATGAAATGCAAAGTGGTCTCTTTCCGAGAACAACACCATAAAGATTTATGTGAGTTCTAGTGTGATATTTGGACATGCTGTTGCCAGCTGAACTTAAAGAAGATCTGGAATGTGAGAGCTGTGTCCAAAAACACAAACAGGCATAAATCGATCCCAACTCTTACTGTTAACCAGAGAAATTTGCTGGCTAGAGCCTAGAGACAACTGTGCCTCAATTTTGGTTCAGCAAAAGCTAATGGGGACAATGGTCCATGGCAAGCTCACTTGCATCCTCAAAGACTCCCATGCCAAGTTCTTAAAGGTTTAAGACCCCTGGATATCTTAAAATGCTCATCTGAATATAGACCAAACTCTGCTCTTGGTCTGACAAATTTCATTATTTCCCTTACACACCCCAGCTGTTGGCCCACATATGCCCTTTCCTTACACCATCTCTCCCCCTCCCCTCTTTGTCCAACCCAGGCAAATGTCCCCATCATGTTTCTTTTCCTCTTCAGATGTTTTCTGCACTTCCTCTTCTGCACCTCCAACCTCTTCTTGTCCCAGTACTTCTTTATGTGGTGTTTGATGCCCCCCTCTCACACCCCTAATACTGTAGAGGTGCCCGCCCACAGAGCTCCCCTCGTCAGAACCATTAATTTTCTTTCTCTTTTAAACAAGCCATGGAATTTCTGTCTCCTTATAATTCATGATATCTAGTTTATGCACGTTTTCATTATTCCTGTATTATGGTGGAACCCTTTTACCTCTGTACTCCCTGGCATTCCCTGTGCTTTTACTATATTTTCTTGTACTGTTCTGGAATTTTTTTTTTTAAATCCAATAAATTCTTTGTGAAACAAAAAGGCAAACAGAGTATAAAGGTTTAGTTATCAGTATTGTCTGTAGGCTCCCGATAGCTGAACCCTTTCTGCTTTGTGTTTGTTTGTGTGGAGTAGATGACCATCTTGGTGGAGAAATAAGGCTTTACCCCTTTAAGTCAAAGTGATCTGATGACCAGTGTTGAGCGGAATACGCCATATTCGATTTTGCGATCTTTCACGAATATATAGAAGAATATTTGTGAAATATTCGTTAATATCGAATATTCGTGATATTTTATCAAAAACATTTTTTTAATGCGAATGCGAAATTTCGCTAATGCGAATGCGAAATTGATTGCGAAATTCTCGTCAACACACGAAAACGGAGATCATTTCCTGGATTACTAAACTAATATGCACTAAACACTAACTCTACTTACACAAACTTATATGACTAAACTAAAGCTATTTTTTTTTTTTTTTTATACACAAAACACAGAAGGGCAAAGAAAGTATTCGCGAATATTTGTAATACGAATATTCGCATTGCGAATATTCGGCAACATAAAAGGATCGGCTCAGCTACTCGGCCCAGGGTCTCTAATCATACCAGCAATGCTTTTAGACGTCGATGGAGATCACTAGGATGTGATCTGTTTTAAAAATAAATTTGAAAAAATACAAATATTCGCAATAGCGAATATTCACCGCGATATCCGATTTATTCGCGAATACTCGAATATGCAATATTCGTAACGAATATTCGCAATGCGAATATTCGTGAGCAACACTACTGATGACTGATAGAGGATTCCAAAAGCTGCAGGAGAGGTGAAAGAAGCACAGGTCCACAGAATGGATGAAGCAGAAGCTGGGAGGTCCCTGCACTGCAGGTCTTCCGATACAGCTTCCTCTCCAGCAAGAGAAGCAGTGGGCAGAACAACACATTTTACTACAAATCTGGTGAGACTAAGTCAGGACATAGATGATTCGATTTTCTTTCCTTCCACCACAGGTGGAGGGAAAGAAAATTGCTTGATTTCTCATCAACGCAGTTAGTGTTGATGGGGGAGTGCATCCCACTGAGCTATTGTGCTCTGTTGGTAGAAAGCATCTTTCCTGGCCAACAGAACACAGTGGTTACTGCTTATGGCTATAGCCGACAGCCTGAGTGTACCCAAGTCGATTGCTGGATCGACTTGGGTACAGCCAGCCTGCTACAGTAATAGATTGCTTATGTCTCGGCCGGTCCCTGCTGATTTGTTCAAGAGTTGACCCATCTATGGAGGACTTAGCTGTGCACCTATGATGCCTTGACCCTTGTAGCATTATATTTGCAGTGAGGCATCTATTTTTCAGGAGGAAGTCAAAACAAAAAACTGTTCTTTTATTTCCAGGGTAAAATTAGGAACAATAGACATTTATAGATGTCCCCTATAAGATAATAAATCGTCACTTTTTCAGGTTCAGGTTTATTTTAATTCAGTAAACTGAATAGCATCTGCACAAGCCATAGGTCAAGGGTTAATAACTTGGTGAGCACATGTGGTAGAACGTGACAAATAGAGTTGGGGGAGTAGACAATTCATGAAGTGGACCTGTGAATAAAAATCCCACCACTACATATTCCTTACAAGTTTCTTATATATTCTTATGTTGCATATTTCAAAGAATATGTGTGTTATGTGTGATTTATTTTCCAGATCTATAAAGAATTCAAGAGAATTGATGTAGATGTTTACATTGCAGCTTGTGAAGGTATGTATAAATACTGGTCTAATTTTCAGGGGTGTCAAACTCAATTTCATCGTGGGCCGCATCAGCATTATGATTGTCTTCAAAAGGGCCGGTTGTATCTGTAAGATTAGATATCCAGCGCATCCCCCTCCCCTTTACATTAGATGTCAAGAGCCCCCCCACCATCAGAAGTTGAGTCCCCTACTTGCCCTTACATCACAGTGCACCCCCCTTTTCCTTATGCTGCTGCTGGGAAGAAGCTGGATGCATTGTTCGAAAGCAGAAAGTAGGGGACTGCAGGAGGGCCAGAGGAGGGCTGGAGCTCTCCTGCAGCTGCGGGAGAGGTATGAGGGCCACATGAAGTGGCCTGGAGGGCCGCATTCGGCCTACAGGCCTTGTGTTTGACACCTGTGAATTAGTCAAAGAGAGATGTCAAAGTGCATTAACACAGAGAAGGCAGTAAAAAAACAACCTTTCTTTATTTTACCTGCTTAGCAAATAAAAGCTCATACTGGACTGGCTTTCTATGGGTTATTGTGTGCTTACATTTTCACGTTTTACAGATTCGGTACTCAAAAAACTGGAAATGTGTTCCTTCTTTGAGGATGCAATCCAGTATGATATCTTCTTCCTTACGGTCCATGATGCTGTCCTACATATAGAACATGACAAGAAGTATAAACCTGGGCACGATCCTCTTCTAGAAAAGGTAAGGAGATTACCAAAAAGTATTTAATGAAATAATAGGTTTTTCTATTGGAAAAAAAACGTACTATAGTACTGTGGGAGTCATAAAAACCATGGCTGGAATCTTATAATGAGAAAAAAACACTCAGAAACGAATATTTCTTGGTAGAAAAAAAAAATGGCAACTCACATGTAGTAAAAGATATGGGCCGGTCATGTGAAAATACCTGGGTTGGTGAAGCTGCATAGGACTCCTGCTGATCTGACAGCGTGACATCAGATACCGAAAGGCATCAGAGTGGCTTGGCTACGTGTTTCAAAGCTGCTCAGCCTTTTCTTCAAGTCTCTCAAGGGGCTTGAGAAAAAGGCAAACACAGTAGCCTTTAATGAAGTGTTTCCTGTTGTATTTTTAGACATAACTACAATCTCTTGATAAAACAAAGTTTTGACATTTTAGTGTTTTATCCCCACTATAGCCAATTCCCATTTGGGGCTCAGTGGGAGTACAAAGTGCCTGTGGTCAGTTGAAGGATTTAAGGGGGAGAAATTGTTCCCTATCATTGGTATCAGTGGGAGGAATAGTGTCTGATCATTGGTAATAGTGGGAGGTATAGTTCCCCACCATTGGTATTAGTAGGAGGAACAGTTCCCCACCATTGGTATTAGTGGGGGGTATAGTTCCCCACCATTGGAATTAGTGGGAGGAACAGTTCCCCACCATTGGTATTGGTGGGAGGAACAGTTCCTCACCATTGGTATTAGTGGGAGGAACAGTTCCCCACCATTGGTATTAGTGGGAGGAACAGTTCCCCACCTTTGGTATTAGAGGGGAAAATAGTGCCCCGTCATTGGTATCTGTGAGCAGAATAATGTCCGATCATTTGGTTGGGGGGGGGGATAGTGCCTCATATTAGGGGGAAGAATAATTTCCCAATGGCCAGAAACAGGTTAGCAATGGGCTACATCAAGCCCCCGGGCCACAGTTTAAAGACCTTTAGTTTAGATCACTATATCATCAGATATCATCTCCCCAAAAGCAAAGAGTCAGTCTGTCTGTTTTGATCAACATGAGTATTTCATTAAATGTGTTTTTCTATAGATCTCACTTATGAAGGATTCCAATTATTTGCCAGAATACCAAGAGCTACAAGAACCAGACGAGGTTAGTGTCATATCTCCTTTTGATGGAACATGTTAGCCTAATGCCGCGTACACACAATCTGGCTTTTGGCCGGCCAAATCACATAGGAATTCCGACGGAATTTCATCAGAAAATATAGAACATGTTCTATATCTAAAGTCCGATGGAATTCATCAGAATTTCCGATGAAAAAACTCAGATGGGGCTACACACGATCGGAAAATCCGATGGAAAAAGTCCATCAGACTTTTTCCATTGGAAATTCCGATCGTGTGTCCGGGGGCATTACTGCTTAAAGAGACACTCTCATAAGAGATTAGGAGACCATTAGGAGTCTTTAGGAGACCATTAGGAGACCATTAGTGAACTCTTAGGCCCTGTACACACGAGGAGACATGTCCGATGAAACCGGTCTGCGGACCGTTTTCATCGGACATGTCTCCAGGGATATTTTGGTCTGATGTGTGTACACACCATCAGACCAAAATCCCAGTGGACAGAGAACGCGATGACATAGAAGACACAGACGTGCTCAAACACGGAAGTTCAATGCTTCCACGCATGCGTTGAATCAATTCGACGCATGCGCGGGATTTCGGTCCAATGGTTTGGTGTACTAATTATCGGACATGTCTGACGGACAGGTTTCCAGCGGACAAGTTTCTAAGCATGCTTAGAAACTTTTGTCTGCTGGAAACCTGTCCTCTAGGCCGTACAGACGATCGAACATGTCCGCTGAAACTGGTCTGCGGACCAGTTTCAGGGGACATGTCTTCTCGTGTGTACGCGGCCTTACAGAATGTTAGTTTCCTGGCTTTCCTTCCGATGCTTTGACCTTGTACTATCTGACTGACTGACTTGGAATGAGTATAGAGATAATAATAATAACTTTGAGTTTTTTCTGACACTCATTTACGCATGCTTGTTCCAGGATTGTGACTGAAACATTGCCTGGCTGTGCCTAACTGTGGTATACAGGTGACATTTTTTTTAATATTGTGTAAAAGTTCATTTATTTCACTAATGCAACTTAAAAGGTAAAACATATATGAGATAGACTCATTACATGCAAAGCAAGATAGTTCAAGCCATGATTTGTCATAATTGTGATGATTATGGCTTACAGCTCATGAAAACCCCAAAGCCACAATCTTAGAAAAATAGAATATTGTGAAAAGGTGCAATATTCTAGGCTCAACGTGTCCCACTCTAATCAGCTAATTAAGCCATAACACCTGTAAAGAGTTCCTGAGCCTTTAAATGGTTCAGTAGGAATCACAATCATGGGAAAGACTGCTGACCTGACAGTTGATCAGAAAGCCATCATTGACACCCTCCATAAGGAGCAAAAGCCTCAAAAGGTAATTGCAAAAGAAGTTGGATGTTCCCAAAGTGCTGTATCAAAGCACATTAATAGAAAGTTATGTGGAAGGGAAAAGTGTTGAAGAAAAAGGTGCACAAGCAGCAGGGATGACCGCAGCCTGGAGAGGATTGTCAGGAAAAGGACATTCAAAAGTGTTGGGGACTTTCACAAGGAGTGGACTGAGGATGGAGTCAGTGCATCAATAGTCACCACACACAGACGGATCCTGGACATGGGCTTCAAATGTCGTATTCTTCTTGTGAAGCCACTCCTGAGCAACAAACAACGTCAGAAGCATCTTACCTGGGCTAAAGAAAAACACATCTGGTCTGGTGCTCAGTGATCCAAAGTCCTCCTTTCTGATAAAAGCAAATTTTGCATCTCATTTGGAAACCAAGGAGCCGGAGTATGGAGGAAGAATGGAGAGGCACACACTGCAAGATGCTTGAAGTCCAGTGTGAAGTTTCCACAGTCTGTGTTGATTTGGGGAGCCATGTCATCTGCTGGTGTTGGTCCACTGAGCTTCATTAAGTCCAGGGTCACCGCAGCCACCTACCGGCAGATTTTGGAGCACTTCATGCTTCCTTCCGCAGACGAGCTCTATGGGGATGCTGACTTTATTTTCCAGCAGGACTATGAGACATTACCAAGAGAAAGATGAAAGACATGAGACCGAACAATGCAGAAGAGCTGAAGGCCACTATTGAAGCATCCTGGTCTTCCATAACATCTCAGCATTGCCACAGGCTGATAGCTTCCATGCCACGCCGCATTGAGGCAGTAATTTCTGCAAAAGGGGCCCAAACCAAGTACTGAGTACATATGCATGCTTATACTTTTCAGAGGTCCGATATTGTTCTATGTACAATCTTTGTTTTATTGATTGCATGTAATATTCAAATTTTCTGAAGTTGTGGCTTTGGGGTTTTCATGAGCTGTAAGCCATAATAATCACAATTATGACAAATCATGGCTTGAACTATCTTGCTTTGCATGTAATGAGTCTCTCTCATATTAGTTCAACCTTTTAAGTTGCATTAGTGAAATCAATGGACTTTTGCATGACATTTACATTTTTCAAGTTTCACCTGTATTTCCAGAAGGAGACCTACAGTTGCATCCCAAATACACCTCTCATGACTATGTTACTTTAAAGGCCACCTACTTTAACCCTAGTCCCTTCCTGTAGTGTCTATGTGCACCCAAATGCCAGACATGTGAGCAAAAATATGAATCTTATCCAATTGACCCTCGTTGGCATGTCATACCTGAAGAGGCCTGAGCTATCTAAAGAACTCACCAACTTATCATGCCTTGTTCTATACTGTGGCTATGTTTGGAGATGGCCATCTTGGTAGCGGAGCAGAGCTTTGTTAACGAAGACTGGTGATCTTATAGCTGGAAAGAGAAAATTATCAAGAAGCAGCCAGAGAGCTGCAGGAAAATCAACAGATCCATAGAAGGGGTGAAGCAAAAACAGGGGTATCTTTGCACTGTGAGTCCTCAGGTAGAGCTTTCTCTCCAGCGAGGGGAACAGTGAGTAGCACAGAAGTGACATCACCAAATCTGACTTGAAATCTAGTAAAACTAACAGTTATAGACAGCAATGCCTTAGGTGAACTCACACTGCAAAAAAACTGTGGATATACAGTAGAGTGGAAGTGCACTGCTATTTTTTTTGTAGGAATTCAAGACAAAAAGGTTGATGTTTTAGTGTACTTCTTTGAAACAATTAAAGTTTTTAGATGTTCCCTATAACATAGAAAATTGGACCCTTCATTTGCAAGTAGTGTGGAAATATGGCTGACCTTATGCTACTACTCACCCTTTCCAGTGCTGTATCCTGCTTTCTCTTCCATTTTGAATCTCTGATCTCTTGGGAGTCGAACGATGACCAACATCATTCAACTCACCTCTTGAGAGTATAGGTTGGGTGGTGTGTCCATGGCATCCTGGGTTCACAAGAAGTGGGTCCAGATGTCATTCAACTCCAGAGATACTGGTGGAACTCTTACTCCTGAACGGTGTAGTGCTTAGGGGGAAGGACCACTCACCTCCAACGCTGAGTAAGAAGGACCCCTCCCTTCACTGAGCCATTCTGAAGACGGCAGAAAAAGAAAACCTCATTGGGGTTTTGGGATCTTCACACTTTAAAAAATATCAGTTAGATCTGGGCTTTATAATATGCATTATGGTAATTTCTTCTGTGTGTAGACCCTAACTAAGATGTTTGTTTTACAGGCTATGAGAGCGTTGGCATTCTGAAGAAAAACAAGCATTTTCTATTGGATATTGCACATTATGGACTCTACTATCGTTACTCTCTTTGTTGTCTTATGTATCATTAAAATAATCCTACCAAAATGTATATAATCAGTTACTTTAAGTACTTATATGGATTTAAGTACTTATGTGGGGTATGTAAAAAGAATTGATGGACATCTGTAATAATCTAAACTGTTCTACTAAATACTTAATTGTTTTCTCATTACTTAATTTGCTTTAATAGCAAAAGTGTAGGGTTTGGGATATTCCAAACATTAAGGTTCTTTATTACAGAAATGTCAATAAGAAGTAGGAACTGTGTGTACAGTTTTGTAGGGAAGTAAGGAATTAATATTTTCTGTGTGCAGGAGGGAGTGCTGGAGGATAGAATATGAAGGAGATGAGTACAGAATGTATAAAAAGCAGTGGGCAACATATGCAGGAGAGAAGCGTGGAAGGTATAACAGTGGACAGTATGTGCAAGAGAGGAGTGCAGAGGGTATAACAGTGGGTAGTAGAGAAGTGGTTGGGGTATGACAGTGGGTGGTATTTCTAGTAAAAAAGTGTATAACGATTGGTTGTATGTGTAGTAGAAGATTGTTGAGGGTACAACAATGGGTGGTATTTAACATGAGTGTTGAGGGTATACCGATGGGTGGAATGTGTAGTAGAGGAGTGTTGAGGGTATACCGAAGGGTGGAATGTGTAGTAGAGGAGTGTTGAGGGTATACCGAAGGGTGGAATGTGTAGTAGAGGAGTGTTGAGGGTATACCGAAGGGTGGAATGTGTAGTAGAGGAGTGTTGAGGGTATACCGAAGGGTGGAATGTGTAGTAGAGGAGTGTTGAGGGTATACCGAAGGGTGGAATGTGTAGTAGAGGAGTGTTGAGGGTATACCGAAGGGTGGAATGTGTAGTAGAGGAGTGTTGAGGGTATACCGAAGGGTGGAATGTGTAGTAGAGGAGTGTTGAGGGTATACCGAAGGGTGGAATGTGTAGTAGAGGAGTGTTGAGGGTATACCGAAGGGTGGAATGTGTAGTAGAGGAGTGTTGAGGGTATACCGAAGGGTGGAATGTGTAGTAGAGGAGTGGTGAGGGTATACCGAAGGGTGGAATGTGTAGTAGAGGAGTGTTGAGGGTATACCGAAGGGTGGAATGTGTAGTAGAGGAGTGTTGAGGGTATACCGAAGGGTGAAATGTGTAGTAGAGGAGTGTTGAGGGTATACCGAAGGGTGGAATATGTAGTAGAGAAGTGTTGAGGGTATACCGATGGGTGGAATGTGCAGTCGAAGAGTGTTGAGGGTATACCGATGGGTGGAATGTGCAGTCGAAGAGTGTTGAGGGTATACCGATGGGTGGAATGTGCAGTCGAAGAGTGTTGAGGGTATACCGATGGGTGGGATGTGCAGTCGAAGAGTGTTGAGGGTATACCGATGGGTGGAATGTGCAGTCGAAGAGTGTTGAGGGTATACCGATGGGTGGAATGTGCAGTCGAAGAGTGTTGAGGGTATACCGATGGGTGGAATGTGCAGTCGAAGAGTGTTGAGGGTATTCCGATGGGTGGAATGTGCAGTCGAAGAGTGTTGAGGGTATAAGGATGGGTGGAATGTGTAGTCGAAGATTGTTGAGGGTATAACAGTTGGTGGTATGTATAGTCGAAAAGTGCAGAGGGTATAACAGTTGGTGGTATGTGTAGTCGAAGAGTGCAGAGGGTAGCATTGTGAAACTTGTGTTTGAGGAAAGGGGGAGTAGTATGGAGAGGGGTACCAGGAAAAAGTATGTGGAAGGAGCTTCAGCATAAACTAGTGCTGACACTCGGGTACATGTATAACTTGGAGTATACCAAAAAGCTGGTATACTACCCTGCTCTCTTCCCCCGGTGGTGTCTCACAGGATCCCGTGAGTGGCCTCAACACATCTTGGCCATGTAGTATATTTTCTGATGAAGTCTATCATGAAGCCTGTTGAATAACTACTTACCATCTGTATTTCAAAGCTTTTGTGTAGCCCTGTGATGTATTATATACTGTATATATACACACAGTAGTTGTACCTTGTGGTATGGCATCCTCTAAATAAGATGTGTTGGCGATGATCACAGATCAGCTTACTCTCAGTGATGTATTTTACCTATGAAGTAATTTGGAATAACTATACAGAGACTGAAGGTCTTCAGTAGCATATGGTCACTTCCTAATGAACAATGTACAGTATGTCCCGGGCACTTGTCAGCATTGCAGGGCAAAACTCTGGAATGAGTTGGATCTACTAGGATACACATTCTTTCCTATTGGTCACATTCTCCAACAGTAAAAGGAAAATGTTGTATTTCAGTCAATAACAAACACTGTCAAGCATTGAACTCATTTATCTAGTGAGTAGATGGTGGGAAAGCAGATCATTCGGATTAAGGGTCAGCATATTGCACTCAGGCCTCATTGGAAACACTGGTAGAAGATCAGCTTTATAGATGTGTTTGGATTCCAATTCTGACTCTTCAATTCAGTCCCATCCCTGGGCCTATAGCCAATAAGAAATACTCAAAAAAACAGTGCTGTAACAAAGGTGCTGCCTAAATTACTGGATAAAAACTCAAACTCAAGTTGGCCTCCATGAGGCCTTAGAAGCTTTACACTGGACTGACATTTCTGCAATGACAAGGAGAGAATATAAGTGAATAACAGTACACACAGCCCTCCCTGAGAGGAAAAGAAGCACTATTATAACAACTTATTTGCAAGAATCAGAATTTCCATGATTATGTGCTTTCGACTGGTTCTTTTTCAATTCTTTTTACACTTTTTACAACATACACCCCTAGTGACAATATTACATGTTATCTACCAGTTATATATTATTATACTTCTTGTGATATGTGAATTACACAGTGTGGCAGAGCACTTTCCCTCTACCAGAACACTAGTTACCCCTAAAGATCTGCTCTAATTTTTATCATGTGGCCTGCGAAATCCAAATGCTGTCTGTACTTAGCTAAGATTCATTGAATGTTATTTAAATTGCAAAATTTTAAGTGATTCTAAAGTCTTGTTTAAAAAACAAACAAGAAAAACATGTCATACTTACTTCCTCTGTGCAGTTGGTTTTGCATGGAGCAGCCCTGTTCCTCTTCTTCTCAGGTCCCTCCCTCCAGTCCAGTGCCCCCACAGCAAGCAACTTCCTATGGGGGCACCATAGTAGAGTCACAGCTCTGTGTGTACATTCAGACATGGAGCCCCGACCTGGCCCCTCCTCTCTCTTCTGATTGGCTAACTGACTTTGATAGCCACAGGAGCAAATGCGCCGCTGCTGTGTCTCAGCCAATCAGGAGGAGAGTCCCAGAACACTCATGTATATCGCTGGAGAGAGATGGGGCTTAGGTAAATAATTAGGGGGTGCTGGGGCGACTGCTGCGCACAGAAGGTTTTTTTTACCTTAATGCATAGAATGCATTAAAGCGGATCTCCACCCTAAAGTGAAGATCCGCTGATCGGAACCCCCCCCCTCCGGTGTCACAATTGACACCTTTCAGGGGGGAAGGGGGTGCAGATACCTGTCTAAAGACAGGTATCTGCAACCACTTCCGGCCCGCAGTCTCGGGCAAAAGTCGGGTTTTTTGGCGACATGCCGTCGCCCCCCCGTTGTGTGGTGGGAACTCTCGGCTCCCAGCACACAGCGGGAGCCAATCGGCGGGCGCAGCGCGACTCGCGCATGCGCCGTAGGGAACCGGGCAGTGAAGCCGCAGCGCTTCACTTCCTGGTTCCCTCACCGTGGATGGAGGGGGGAGCAGCAGGGTGACGAGCGATCGCTCGTCCTCTGCTGCGGACGCCGCTGGACTCCAGGACAGGTAAGTGTCCTAATATTAAAAGTCAGCAGCTGCAGTATTTGTTGCTGCTGGCTTTTAATATTTTTTTTTGCTGAACCATCCGCTTTAAGATAAAAAACCTTCTGCTTTTACAACTAATTTAAAGATTTAAGTGATTGTAAATGATCACCTTGTAAAACAACCTATTCAGTTAAAAGACATTTTGGTTGAGGCTAGTGGACTTTAAGAAAATGAATCAAAATATAAATGACAAGACATCATATGACATTATCAGATATTGACAACATAGTAATGGCAAGTGTAGTAATAGTAATACTAGACAACATAGTAATGGCAAGTGGCAAATCCCTCCCACCAGATGGTAAATTTTCTTACCAGGGGCAGCAACACCAGCAGCAGTCCAAAAGGAGTAAGTCCGCTTTGGCACGCCAACTAACTATTCAGTTTAAAATTGAAATGAAAGGCAAAAATTTGTGTATAGAAATAAAAAATATAAATATATTAAAAAAATAATAATAAAAAAAAAACACATTTTAAGTGATCACATTCCCTCTGTTCTCAGCAGCATAAGAGCTAGGGGCAGGAGAAGCAGCAGTACCTTGAGCTTGTCAGTAAATGGCTGTCCAGTGGGGGAGTGTCAGAACAAGTCTAATCAGTGGAGGAGAGCAGGCTGAAGTCCCAGCATAGCTAGAGAACTGACCACTATGTGCTCCCCTGCTTAGTGTGGTCAGTTATTACAGGAAAGCAGAGGGACTGGTAGGAACAGCAGGGATTTCACACAAAGGAAATAATACAAAGACAACAGGATACTTTCGCATACAAGTACATGGTACATATCAGAAATTTGAAATGCTGGGGTAACAAACACTTAAGTAATCAGGTGTGCACACCATTAATGGCAGTTAAAAAAAAAAAGTTGATAGGCAAGCATGTCTGCAGCCAATTTAACCACTTCCCATCCTGGGTGGCCGTCATATGAAGTCCTCGGCTTCCCGGCGGTCTAGGGGGCGCTCTCCCGCCGTGTTACATAGGAGCCGATGCATGAGCCTGGCAGCCGCGATGTTCCCCTGGGCACAGATTGCCGGTCACAGAACAGGAACGTGAATCTGTAAAACACACAGATCCACTTCCTGTCAGGGGAGAGGGGACTGTGTGTGTTCCTTGTATATAGGAACACTGATTGGTCTCCTCCCCCAGTCAGTCCCCTCCCCCCACAGTTAGAATCACTCCCTAGGTAACACACTTAACCCCTTGATCGCCCCCTAGTGTTAACCCCTTCCCTGCTAGTGAAATTTACACAGTAATCAGTGCATTTTTATAGCACTGGTCACTGAATGGTCAATGGTCCCAAAATAGTGTCAAAAGTGCAGATTGCTGTCATTACTAGTAAAATAAAAATAAAAAAAAATAATAATAAAAATGCCATAAATCAGTAGCCTTTTTTGTAGGCGCTATAACTTTTTCATAAACCCAATATTCACTTGTTTTTTTTACCAAAAATATGTAGAAGAATACATATCGGCCTAAACTAAGTAAGAAATTTGTTTTTGTTATAGCAAAAAAAAAATAATAATAAAAAAATATGTATATATATATATATATATATATATTTTTTTTTTCAAAATGATCGCTTTTATTTTGTGTATAGCTCAAAAAACAAAAACCGCAGAGGTGATCAAATACCACTAAAAGAAAGCTCTACTTGTGGGAAAAAAATGATCATATGGAGGATCATGTTGCATGACCGTGCAATTGTCACTCAAAATGTTACAACGCTGAAACGCAAAATCGGCCTTGGCAGGAAGGGGGTGAAAATGCCCTGTATTGAAGTGGTTCAAGAGGGAAAGACAGAATCCCATCTGGCAACGAGCAACAAAAAAGGGGGGGGGGCAAAGTTGGGACATTTATGGATACAAAATTCAGTTTAAAAATAGATGTAGATTGTACAAGTATCAGTTTCATATTACAGTTCTGTATGAATACATTTATGACATCACAGTATATACAGCAACAGACACCTAACAGACGCCTGGTCTTGACATAAAATGTAGCCAAACCAAAGAGTGAAATGTAATATATTGCACCTTAGTTCAGTCCTTAGATGTGGTGGCTGCATTGGTTTTCAATTTTTTTCATCTTATTTTTCTGTCCCAGGGTGACAACACTCCCTGCACTGTATATATAGTGGAGCATCGTTGTCACCCCACTGTCCAGAGAGATGGCAGGGAGCAACGCCAACTAATGCAAGTTCAACCCAGGCAGAGGACATAGGTAGTTATCAGCGCACTGGATTTCTGGCAGGACCAAGTGGTATTTTTTTCCTCTTATCAAATCAATATAACAAAACACTTTCAATGGTATATTTTTGTAACTTTCTTTTTATTTATTTTAAATGTTCTATATGGCACAAGTTATAAGCGATACTGTATATTGCATCTGAGTGATTACAATGCAACAACATAACAGTAACATATTTTTGTAACAGATATATTATGTGAAATAAAGCTATTATAATACAAACAAGCATTTTTTCTGTATTGTTGTGTAGTTATAGAAAAATAATGGTGGTATAGGGCAGGGGTCTCCAAACTGCGGCCCGAGGGCCAGATGTGGCCCTTTGCTAGCCTTTATGTGGCCCTTGGGGCACTATTTCTCCCACTGATACAAACAAGGGGCACTATTCCTTCTACTAATATCAATGATCGAATACTATTCCTCTTACTGATAGGGGCCCTACTCCTCCTCCATCTGATAGGGGCCCTACTCCTCCTCCTCCTACTGATAGGGGCCCTACTCCTCCTCCTACTTATAGGGGCCCTACTCCTCCTCCTACTGATAGGGGCCCTACTCCTCCTCCTACTGATAGGGGCCCTACTCCTCCTCCTACTGATAGGGGCCCTACTCCTCCTTCTACTGAAAGGGGCCCTACTTCCCTGCTACTGACCACCAACCCTGAGGCCACATTTATTTACTGGAGCTGAGTCCAGGACAATTTCTGCCCCCCGCTGGCTACAATCCGGCCCTCCTAAAGTCTGAAGGACAATAAAGTGGCCCTTTGTTTGAAAAGTTTGGAGACCCCTGGTATAGGGTGTTAGATTTCACGTAGACACATTTATACCCAGGGCTTTTTTCCCCCCTACCTACTACCCAATACTGCCCCTTTTAGAGAATTTGTTAGTGATAACAAGAAAGGCAGTAAAGTAGATGTCCTGCAGCCAACAATAGAACCCCCACAATAATATACCCTCAGTCAACAGTAGATCCACCTGAGCAACAAAATATCTTACCAGCAACAATTAGTGTTGATCAAGAATATTCGCATTGCGAATATTTGTTACGAATATTGCATATTCGCGAATAACTCGAATATCGCGGTGAATATTCGCTATGGCGAATATTCATATTTTTTCAAATTTATTTTTAAAACAGATCACATCCTAGTGATCTCCATCGACGCAGCATTGCTGGTATGATTAGAGACCCTGGGCCGAGTAGCTGAGGCGATCCTTTTATGTTGCCGAATATTCGCAATTCGAATATTCGTATTACGAATATTCGCGAATACTTTCTCTGCCCTTCTTTTGCATCAGAGCCAATCAGAGTTCTCCTACCACAGTTGTCAGAGGTTAGCAACCTCCATAGCAACCAATAGGAACCTGCCTGCACGACCATGCGCATGCGCGGACAAGAAGTTTCGCAAATTTTTTTTTTTATAAAATATCACGAATATTCTTCTATATATTCGTGAAATATCGCGAAATCGAATATGGCGTATTCCGCTCAACACAATGGCCCAGATTCACATACAATTAGATTATCGTAGCGTATCAGAAATACACTGCGCTGCCGTTTTTTACCTGGCTCTACGTGGAATTCAGGTATATTTTGTCCAGTAAACGACGACAGCGTAGTGTATTTCTCCCGTCGCAATCCATCTGCGCGAGTAGGGGGCGTGAAGCATTTAAAATAGGCGCGTTCCCGCTGCGATCGAACTGCGCATGCTCCGTTCCCAAATTTCCCGCCGTTCATTGCGCGTAAACACGTCGTCACGTCGTAGTAGCGTCGTTTACGTACATTCCTATTCCCGAACGAGTTACGTTAAAAAAAAAAAATATTTTCAAATCGACGCGGGAACGACGGCCATACTTTACATGGGTTACGCACTGTTAGACCAGCAAAAAGCTCCTCTAACATTACGTAAAAAAAAAACAGACGTAAGCGATTGCGAAGACCGCTCGTATCTTCGTGGATCGTAAAAACACATTTGCATATCCCGACGCATCAAAACGACGCGAACTCCTCCCAGCGGCCGCAAAAATATCGCAGCGTAGATCCGAAGGCTTACGAAGACGTAAGCCTCTCGGATCGAAGCCCGAAGCCGCCGTATCATGGTTTGAGGATTCAAACTAGTGATACGGCGCGCAAAATTTGAAATTACTCCTGTCTAACACCAGTTAGACAGGCGTAATTGCTCTGTGAATCTGGGCCAATAGATCTACCAGCAGCGAGCTTTAATAGACCCTCCAGCACACCCTAGCACCCCTTGTAGTGCTGGAGGTGCCGAAACTGCATCCCCCCGCGTTCCCGCTGAAAAAATGCCCTTGTCACGATCAGGTTTCGGGCTCAGAGGAAAATTGCTACAGCAGTGGCAGGACAGGCAGTCACTTCTGGCAGATGACACAGGGTCACCTGAGGTGCGGAGTCTAAGTGCTAACTGGTGTTCACCAGAGCTCCTGAAGGTGGAGATGGATTTTGCTGCGTGTTAGCACCAAGTTGCCGTCCTCAGGATCGCCCCACCAGAAGGTGAGCAAGCTGGGGTACAATAGCAGGTAAGGATCAAACAGAAGCGTGGTCGGTAAACAAGCCAAAAGGTCTGTAATGAGTATTTGCAGGTTGGGATCAGCAGATCTGATTCCGGCTTGCATCAGGGATTTGCTACTGCTACCTGTTCCTGTTACCTGCCTCTTCCTCCTGTGGGATCTAAAGTGTTTGACCCTCGGCCTGGCTTCCACTAACGTCTCCTGCACACACCACTTCCAAGTGTTGCTGAGGATTCCTAGAGAATTTGGCCCAGCTGTGTATCCTGCATTATCTGGTATACTTCAGGTGACCACTGGCTCTACTCTCCTGTACCCATCCGGCAAACTGTGCTTCTTACTTTACAGGCATACTATACACTCCCCTAGGAATATTTCAATTTTATTGTTTCACTTTAAGCATTATTAAAATCACTGCTCCTGAAAAAACGCCCATTTTTTAAAACTTTTTTTGCATTGATACATGTCCCCTGGGACAGGCACCGTGGTCCCCAAACACTTTTTATTACAATAACTTGCATATTAGGCCCCTTTCACATGAGCGGACGAATGGACGGCTTGTAATGGGTCCCTATGGGAGCGGATCCGTTAGCGGATGATGCATCCGCTAACGTCCGCTCGATCCGCATCCGTTTTTGCGGACGGAAGAATGTCCTATTTTTCTTCCGTCCGGCCAAACGGATCGGATGCAAACGGACAGACGGTCCGTTTCCATCCGACTCCCCATAGGGGAGAGCGGAGGAGAGACGGGGCGGTCCCTGCACAGTGTGCGGGGACCGCCCCGTCCGCCGACAGCTGAGCGGAGACCCCCCCGCTGAGCTGACGGGCACACGGAGCGGACCGAAAAACGGACCGCTCCGTGTGTAAGGACCCTTAGCCTTTAAAATTAGTACTTTAGATTTCAAACGTTCGAGTCCCATAGACTTTAACAGGGTTCTACAGTTCACACAAACTTTTGGTCTGTTCGCAGGTTCTGGTTCCCTAGTCATCATGTGTTTCAGGCAGTTGTGTGAGGTTCCTAGCTTTTTGTGGATGGTAGTTGGTTGCTCTTCCTGTGTTGCTCTGTGTCTTAGGATGTAGGATTTCTCTTACCTATAAAAATCCTTTTCTTTAAGTAAATCGAGATCCCACCCCTCTTACTGGTTGCCATTGTGTCCAATCACCCAAAGGTGCCAGTATAACCCTATTATTATGAATAAGGAGATGCTCTGTGTCCCGTGTTGTACTCAAATGAAAAGATTTTACAGGTAACCAGAATTCTGACTGTAGTGAGGCGTGGTCTGGTGTTCACGGAAGATGGCTGCTTGAGCGGGGAGCTCCAACACAGTAGGGGGATCTTTCTGCTTTCTTAAGCCTCGTACACACGACCGGTTTTCCCGTCTGGAAAACTGTCATGAAAGCTTTTGGCCGGGAAAACCGGGCATGTGTATGCTTCCTTGCAGTTTTCCTGACCGGAAAACTGCCGGGGGAAAAAAAGAGAACCAGCTCTTTTTTTTCCCACCGTGATTCCCGAAGATGGAGCATACACATGGCCGGGATTCCCGACCAAAGCTCTCATAGCAGTTTTCCTGTCGGGAAACCCGGTGGTGTGTAGGGGGAAAAAGTTACCGAGCATGTTCTCGGTTTTCCCCTCGGGTTTCCCGGTGGTAAAAAGTCCGTCAGGAAAGCTGTACGTGTGTACGAGGCTTGACTGCAATATGGGCAAAATTTGTCGATCCCTAACTATCACCAAAATACCTCACTCACATCTGGGAAGCAACCTCCTGTCAATCCTTTAGGACACATCATTCAGCAACCCCCGAAAGCTCTTCCTCATGCGTCTCTCTGTCCGTCATGTCTCCCAAACAAGCAGACCGGACGACAAGAGCCAAGAGCATGATGGATGCGGACGCTGATACAGCAAGTCGCCAAAATGTCAAACTTACAGTCTATGTTGGTTGTGTAATATAGTGTATAATCTAACGCCTGACTTCTGTGGCTGTGTTACCTACTATATACCACTAGAAGGTGGTAGTACTCTATATGACGGACAAAGTATATGTAAACCTAGTGGCTACAATTTCAAGCTTCTCACGGCAAATAAAATGTAACTTATGGGTGGACAGATCCTTTAATTTTATGTATCTCTTGGAGCTGTTCCATGCAATGATTTGTCTCTTGACCACCTTCCATCCAAAATTAAACAAGGATACTAGTTTTGGATGGAGTTATTCTTTTAACCACTTAAGGACCGGCTCACGCATATATAAGTCAGCAGAATGGCACCGACAGGCAAATCGGCGTATATTTACGTCAGTTTAAATTTGTCGCCATGCCGCAAGCTCTGTGACCGTGCCGCGGGACCCGATGCCTGCCAGGTGCCCGCGATTGAGTCACAGAGCAGCAGAACGGGGAGAAGCCAGTGTAAACACAGCATTTCACCGTTCTGCCTAGTGACATGTCACTGATCGTCTGCTTCCTCTCAACGGGAGCAGCGATCAGTGGCATGCCACACGTAGCCACGCCCTCTAAGGTCCCGTACACACGATCAAATCTGTCTGCTGGAAACGGTCTGCCAGACTGTTTCAGCAGACAGATTCGATCGTGTGTACGGGCAGACAGACAGATTTTGCCAGCAGACAGATTTTAAAGCATGCTTTAAAATCTGTCTGCTGGGAACCCGTCCGTCCGACATGTCTGCTGGTTAGTACGCTAACCAGCAGACATATCTGCTTGCACATGCGTCAAATGGATTTGACTCATGCGCGGAAGTGTTTTACTTCCTGGTGCGGTGACGTGGCGGCGTCAACGTCACCGCCACGTCACCGCGCTGTCTGCCGGCGGGGATTTTGGTTTGATCGTGTGTACACGATCAAACCAATACATCCCAGCAGACAAATCTGTCCAAATCGGTCTGCCAGACCGATTTGAACAGATGTATTTGGTCGTGTGTACGCGGCCTAACAGTTAGAATCACTCCCTAGGACACACTTAACCCCTTCCTAGTGGTTAACCTCTTAGCTGCCAGTCACATTTACATTAACCAGTGCATTTTTATAGCACTGCACACTGTATAAATGTGAATGGGCCCGAAAGAGTGCCAAAAGTATCCGATGTGTCCGCCATAATGTTGCAGTCATGATA
This sequence comes from Rana kukunoris, assembly GCA_029574335.1. Taxonomy (NCBI): domain Eukaryota; kingdom Metazoa; phylum Chordata; class Amphibia; order Anura; family Ranidae; genus Rana; species Rana kukunoris. Next base: position 183,962,555 of record CM056056.1, read on the forward strand.
AAAATCGCTGATCGCCGACATTACTAGTACAAAAAAAAAATTATTAATAAAAATGCCATAAAACTATCCCCTATTTTGTAGATGCAATAACTTTTGCGCAAACCAATCAATAAACGCTTATTTGCGTTTTTTTTTACTAAAAATATGTAGAAGAATACGTATCGACGTAAACCAAGGAAAAAAATTTTTTTTTAATATTTTTGGGGGGAAATTTATTATAGCAACAAGTAAAAAAATATTGCATTTTTTTCAAAACTGTCGCCCTTTTTGTTTATAGCGCAAAAAAAAAACAAACGCAGAGGTGATCAGATACCACCGAACAGTGGCGGTGCGACCATAGAGGGCAAAGTAGTGCCGCCCCCTCTCGCTCCTGCCCCACCACTGAAAAACAATACACAGATTCATGCATTGCATGAATCTATGTATTGTCGCCACTGCCCACTATTCAGATGGCCGGCCCCTTGGTGAGCGCCGGCCATCTGAATAACGGCAGCTGGTTGGCTTTGGAAGTGCCTATCAGAGCAAGCAGCTTTGATAGGCTTTCCGATTACAGCCTGGGGGCTGTAATCAGCTTCCATATAGTTAACCAGGGGATGCACGGGGTGTGCGTTCCCAGGTCAATACTGACAGGTGTCTCAGGCCAATCAGGTTCACCGGTTCTGGTTACCTGTAACCTGATTGGCTGAAGCGACATCGGGGGGAGGACTACTTCGAAGGATCAGGAGGGAGGATGCGAGAATGGCCGACGAGAAAGGTAAGTGCCAGGCAGGGGGGACAATCTGGTGGCATTTTAGGGGAAAACTGGCAACAATTGATGGGCACAGTGGCGACCAATGGCATGGCACAGTGGCGACAATTGATGGGCAAGTGATTGATAGGCACAGTGGCGACAATGGCATGGCACAATGGCTGCCTTGACATGGCACAGCGGCGATAATTGATGGCACAGTGGTTGCGTTTGGCATGGCACAGTGGCGACAATTGATGAGCACAGTGGCAACAATGGCATGACACAGTGGCGACAATCAATGGCACAGTGGCGACAATTGATGGGCACAGTGGCGACAAGGGCATGGCACAGTGACGACAATTGATGGCATGGCACAGAGGCGACAACTGATGGGCACAGTGGCTGCGTTTGATGGCATGGTACAGTGGAGACAATTTTATGGCATAGTGTCGACAATTTTATGGCACAGTGGCTGCATTTTATGGGCACAGTGGCGGTAATTGATGCGCACAATTGCGGCAATTGATGGGCACAGTGAGGCTGCAATTGATGTTTTTTTTTCCGTTTGTTTGCCCCCCCCAAAAAAAATTGAGCACCAGCCGCCACTGCCACCAAAAAAAAGGACGTTAATTTTGTTTGTTTGGGAGCCACGACGCAATTGTCAGTTGAAGAGACACAGTGCCGAATTGGAAAAAGTGGCCTGGTCATTTGGCAGCCAAGTGGTTAAAAGAGCCATAAATACACTTGCTAAAAAATACAGTTTCGCCCAGAAAATAGTTTATGGCCTGAAGTGAAACTCCACAACCCAAATGTACACATTGCAAGAATTTAAATAAAGGTTTTGAAGGTTTCGGCACTTTTGTAGATATTGAGATAGGCTGTTCAAGTCAGCTTCCTGAAAGTGAGTGCTAAGGAGGAAGGAGGAAGGAGGGGGGGGGGGGGGTTCTACCTACTATGATTATGTGATATTATTTATGAAAAAAGAGAAACATTTTATCCTTTAAACCAGGGGTCTCCAAACGTTCTAAAGAAAGGGCCGGTTTATTGTCCTTCAGACACTTGGAGGGCCGGACTTTGGCCAGCGGGAGTGAACATTTTCCTGGCATCAGTGGGAGTAAATATCTGGTATTAGGGGGAGGAATAGTGCCCCATTAGTGGTGTCAGTGGGAGAAATGGTGCTCCAATGTCGGTGTCAGATGGCAGAATAGTGTCTTGTATCATTGGGAGGGATAGTGCTCCAAGGGCCGGATAAAGGCAAGCAAAGGGCCACATCTGGCCCTCGGGCCGCAGTTTGGAGACCACTGCTTTAAACCACTGTCATCTTTTTAGAAGTTCAGACAGAATATTTAAAAACAAATCGCTTTGCCTTAGTTGAAAGGAAGAGAATCCCAGCTTTTTGTTATGTCTGATGTCATATTTATTAAATAATAAATTACAGAATGGTACTTATGGATATAACATACTGTGGGTTTTATATGTAATTTTCTTTAAAAAAAAAAAGTGAAAAAATAAACATAACATTGCGGCTGTACAGATGCATTTCTTTAAGGCAGGGAGACATGTCCACTGAAACATGTCCGACGGACCGTTTCCAGCGGACATGTCTCCTCGGATTTTGGTCCGATGGCGTGTACACATCATCAGATGAAAATCTCCTCGGGCTGAGGACGCCGTGATGTGGCGTTGACGTTGACTCCGCCACGTCCCCAATCCAGGAAGTAAAATACTTCCACGCATGCGTCGAATCCATTCGTACTAACCAGCGCACATGTCCGACGGACAGCTTTCCAGCGGACAAATTTCAAACCTGTCCGCTAGGTCGTACACACGATCGGATATGTCTGCTGAAACTGGTCGGCGGACCAGTTTTAGCGGACATATCCGATCGTGTGTACGCGGCCTAAGAAGTGAGACCATGGTGTTTTCATGTTATCACCTGCCTTCTTAACCACTTTAAGACCGTGCCTGTTTTTTAGACTCAGGGCCAGATTCTCATAGAATTTCGCTGGCGTAGCGTAAGCCATTTACACTACGCCGCCACAACGTAACAGAGCAAGTGCCGTATTCTCCATGCACTTGCTCCGTAGTTTGCGGAGGCGTAGTGTAAATGGCCCAGCGTAAGGCCGCGTAATTCAAAGGGGGCGGCTTGTATTTAAATTAAGCACGCCCCCGCGTCGATCGAACTGCGCATGCACCGACCGGGGAAAAAGCCCAGTGCGCATGCTCCAGCTCACGTCGGAAAGCATTGTTGAAACCGACGTCAAAACGGCGTGATCATCACTACGCAATGCCCAATTCGCGAACGAGTTAGTAAAACGATGTAAGCGATGGAAAAAGCCGACGCTATACTTAACATGACGGCATCCGACGGCATCCGACGGTACTGCGTAAGGTTACCCCTCATATTAGCAGGGGTAACCTTACGCGTTCGAAAACGACGTACGCAACGACCGGGGTGGTGTAAAAGCGCTCGGGAATCTGCGTAGTAGCCTCATTTGCATAGGCAAATGAGAAAACAACGTAAAGGCCACCTAGTGGCCGGAGTTGTCATTACAACTACGATCCGCAAGTGTAATGGTATTACACTTGTCGGATGTTCAGCCGTATCTATGCCAAAGTGATTCAAGGAATCACTCGCATAGATACCCGGCAAAAAAAACGGCGATACGACGGGGTATCTGAGATACTCCGTCGTAGCGCCTCTGAGAATCTGGCCCTCAGACTCTAAGGGCCAGATCCACAGAGCTAGTACGCCGGTGTATCTCCTGATACGCCGGCGTACTTTCAAATTGCCCGCGTTGTATCATTCGTTTGAATCCTCAAACATACGACGGCTTCGGGCTTCGATCCGACAGGCTTTTGTTTTCTTACGCCTTGGGATCTACGCTGCAATCTTTTTCCGCCCGCTGGGTGGAGTTTGTGTCGTTTTCCGCGTCGGGTATGCAGATTAGCATTTTACGGCGATCCACGAAGTTACGATCGGCCGTCGCATTCTCTAACGTCGTCGCTTTTTTCCGGCATAAAGTTAAAGCTGCTATTATTCGGTCTATAGCTGGACTGCCCATGTTAAGTATGGCCGTCGTTCCCGCGTCGAATTTTCAATTTTTTTTGCGTAAGTCGTCCGTGAATAGGAATGTACGTAAATTACGCTACAAAAAAATGACGTTTCGACGTAATTTCGCGCAATGCACGGCGGGAAATTTCAGAACGGAGCATGCGCAGTTCGATCACCGCGGTGACGCGCCTAATTTAAATGATTCACGCCCCCTAATCACGTATTTCGATTCCGCCACGAGAAATACACTACGCCGCCGTATCTTACAGGCTGAAATCTTCCTGGATTCGACTAAGAGCCAGGTAAAATACGGCGGCGTAGTGTATCTCTGATACTCTACGCCGATCTATTTGTATGTGGATCTGGCCCTGTGTTTACAAGTTAAAAACAAGTTTTTTTGCTAGAAAATTATTTGGAACCCCCAAACATTATATATTGTTTTTTTTTTCTAACACCCTAGAGAATAAAATTAGCGTTGTATTCCTGCGGCGGGCGGTCCATACGTGGTTAAAAGACCGCAGCGCAAATACAGTGTGACAGAAAATATTGCAACGATCACCAATTTATTCTTTGGGGTCTCTGCTAAGTAATTTTCTAGAAAAAAATACTAGTGTACTGTAAACTTGTAAAAGAAAAGTTCCAGAAAAGGCCTGGTCAGCAGCAAGTAGTTAATTACACCCCAATGTGAATAATTGCTAACAAAAAAAAAAGACAACTGTCTCTCATCCAACAAATAAAAAAATGCATTGCATGGCAGTATGCTGAAAAAAGTCAGATGCATGTGAAGGGCCTAAAGAACGGGCCTGTTCAAAGCAGTGGCGTAGCGTGTGGCTGTAGGGGAGAGGAGAGCATGCTTGATAATGACTGGTAAAGCCTGGAGTTGCGACATCATGCATATTGTTAGGATTAAGTTCACCTGCTGGTGGCACTATCCTGCTCTGCGCTGTTTGCTGCAATTCCAGTGTCCACCAGCAGGTGTCTTCTAGAAGCCAGCAGGTTCTGATCAGCCACACCTGGCTCCAGCTGCCTGGATATTTAAGGCTGCTCCTCCCTTCCTCCAGCGTGTCACGATTTTGGTCCCTTCCTGTCTGCCTGCTACCAGCTTGTGCCTGCCAACCTGCCCTTGTCCTGATCCATCCTGCACCCTTCTTGCCTTGTTCCATGCTCTTGTCCCCAGCTGTGTCCTTTTCATTGCATCCCTGTTGCCTTTTCCCTTATGATGTAGATATTGTATATAGATAGCGGTTTATTAGTTATTCTTGTTCTTGTTTGCTGGAGTGGTTTATGTTTTTACTGGTTGCTGTGTATGTTTATTGGTGTATGTTCACTGTAAATAAATATCACTTTAATGATAAATGCTTGTTTGGTCTCAGTTCCCTTGTGTAGCATACGTGTCTGGACACCTTTAGATGCTGAACCTGACACATATGTTCCTATGTCCCATCTGTTGTTGGCGCTCCCTCCTCTCCACACTCGTGACATCGCCCCTCTAAATTTTGCATCCGGGGCAGTGGCCCCCCTCGCACCCCCCACGCTACGCCACTGGTTCAAAGCGTCCAAAAACCACAAGTAAAGGCCCTAACTAAAATGCACATGTTAATGTGATTGGGCCCTTGGTGAGTCTGATTACCATACCTTGCAACTTTTTGACATGAGAATGAGGGACACCTATCAGCAAAAGGACACACCCCTTGCCCTGCCCCCTTAAAGGAGAATAGTACAAAAAAAAACAAGATTGGTTAAATCTACAAGTGCTTTTTTTACCACTACTAGTCCTTTATATTGGCTTTTGGAATATTCAAATGCAGCAATTTAGAAATCAGATGAAAGGTTTAGCGCTGGAAAACACTTTTTGTTAGATAAAAAGTGCATTTTATATACATCTATATAGATCAGACAAAATGATGGACAAATGAGGAGGAATGAGGGACAGAGGGACATTGTTCCAAATCAGGGACAGCCCCTCGATATCAGGGACAGTCGGGAGCTATGGTCTGACACTGATTACTCTAATGTGACATGGATCGAAGCATGTAGTGGGACTACGTGACATGGCCACAAATAGCCTGTAGGTGGGAACAGACAGACATAGTAAATACAGTTTTCTCCCTGGATAGGTAGGATAATCTATGCTTCCTTTGTGACATCTGCAATAAAAGGCATCTAAGGACGGATGATTTAAGGATTATCCCTTGGTAATCTGGCTATTCCCAGGAGTGTGTAGGCTTCAACCTTTGTCGGAGGCAAAAATATCCTCGAGTGTGACCCCAGGAGCTGACACTTACTATACTGACGACAAGCCACGTGATAAGGAAATAACAGGTCCTTATTCAGACGGGAAAAAAGGAGCCAACAAACACTCGTCTGTCGAGTCATTCGAATCCAGGAAACACTTACAAAACAGGATGTTAGTATCACAGACAGTTTCCTTACGGGGTGAATCCTATCTGTGTGTTTAGCCAGCTTCTGTTATTGCTCTTCCTCCCTGCTTACACCTCGGTTCATATTGGAAAATCTTTGTTTTCTAATATTTATCTTTCACCTGTTCTTATGCCACGTACACACGACAGGCGTTATTCATGTCATTGAAAAAAAATATGTTTTTCTCGACACGATTCCTCTCAAGCCTGCCTTGAATGCTTGAGCAAAGCGCGGTGACGTACAACACGTACAACGGCACTATAAAGGGGAAGTTCCATTCGGAATGGCGCCACCCTTTGTGCTGCTTTTGCTGATTTCGTGTTACCGCGTGTTATTAAAAGTTTGGTGAGAGGCGATTTGCGCTTTTCAGTCTTCGTGCTTTTCAGTCTGTTACAGCGTGACGAATGTGCTATCTCCATTACGATCGCTAATTTTACCAGAGCGAGCGCTCCCGTCTCATAACTCGCTTCTGAGCATGCATGTTTTTTTTCCCCCTCGTTAAAGCCTACACACAGTGCCGGTCCTGACCTCCCTGGGGCCCTAAGCAAAATGACGTGTCACATTAAAGTTGAGAAATGGGGGGGGGGGGGGCACTGCCGACAGTGACATGTCACATTAAATATTAAAGCTGAGATGCAGGGGGAGGGGGTGTTTTGCTATCGGAACTGACATCTTACATTAAAGCGAGAAGCTGGGGGTGCTGACTTCTTACCTCTTCTCCCATGCAGCCAGCGAGTTGAGAAGCGGGGTGAGGGGCCGAAAATGACTTCTCACCAGGCGGGGCCTCTAGTAATTTGGAGCTTTGCGGGGCCCTAAGCGGCTTGCATAGTGAGCCTATAGGGTGGATCGGCCCTGCCTACACACAATTGTTTTTCACAACGTGAAATAGAACAATGTGAAAAACGACAAGAAAAAATAGAGCATGTTCTAAATTTTTAACGGCCTTATGAGAATCTGGAAGACCCCTTTAACAAAGGGGACCCCCAGATTCTGGCCCCCCCTATGTGAATTGGTAATGGGGTACACTGTACCCCTACCATTTCACAAAGGAAGTGTAAATTCTTGTAAAAAAAAAAAACACAGACACCGTAGAAAAAAGTCCTTTATTAATAAAAAAAAAAGGAAAAAATCCAGCGGTGGTAATCCACTCTCGATCCGGCTCCCCGCTCCGACGTATCCAGCGACGGGTGATCTCTCCGGTCCAGCGATGAGAAGATCCATCCATCCATCCAGAGCAGCATCGCTGACTTTCTCTCTCCGCTAGACACAGCCCAGCGGAATGACGCGGCCGGAGCTTTGACAGTGGATTACCACCGCTGGATTTTTTATTTTTTTTATTAATAAAGTACTTTTTTTTACGGTGTCTGTGTCTTTTTTTTTTTTTACAAGAATTAACACTTCATTCGTGAAATGGTAGAGGTGCAGTGTACCCCACATCATTTTTTTTTTTAATTGACGGCGGGGTTCTCCTTAATATCCATAACCAGACCTGAAGGGCCTGGTAATTGAATTTGGGGGGACCCCCACGCTTTTTTTTTTAATGAACAAATCCTCTCTGAATTGCAGAAGCCGACAATTCATTATAGCCGCAAAGCCGGTTTTAAATGACCTTTTCCCTTTCAGAAATGACACTTTGTGCAGGGACAGTTTTAAGTTTATTTTTATGTATTTTATGTTATTTTAAGTTATTTCCCTATCCACATTTGTTTGCAGAGTACTTGCCATGCTCTTCCTGACATTTTGCTACCATTTGCAGCCCTCTAGCCCTTTCCATTCGTTTTTTAGAGACATTTTAGTAGTCCTCAAGTCTGGGTCCCCATTGACTTCAATGGGGTTCGGGGTCAACTTCAAGTCAAGTTCGGGTCCCGAACCCATACTTTTTTCCGAAGTTTCGGCCAAACTCGACGAACCCGAACATCCAGGTGTCCCCTCAACTCTAGTACTGATTACTGTAAAAATTACAATGGTCCAAAAAATGTGTCAAAAGTGTGCGAATGTGTCTGCCATAATGTCACAGTCACGATAAAAATCGCAGATCGCCGCCATTAGCAGTAAAAAAAAAATATTAATAAAAATGCCATAAAACTATCCCATATTTTGTAGACAATATAACTTTTCTGTAAACCAATCAATAAACGCTTATTGCGATTTTTTACCAAAAAAATGTAGAAGAATACGTATCAGTCTAAACTGAGGAAAAAAAATGTTTTAGGTATTTTTGGGGGATATTTATTATAGCAAAAAGTAAAAAAATATTGATTTTTTTTCAAAATTGGCGTTTTATTTTGATTTATAGCGCAAAAAATAAAAAACGCAGAGGTGATCAAATACCACCAAAAGAAAGCTCTATTTGTGGGGAAAAAAAGACGCCAATTTTGTTTTGGGAGCAATGTCGCACGACCGCGCAATTGTCAGTTAAAGCGACGCAGTGCCAAATCGCAAAAAGGGGCCTGGTCCTTTAGCTGCGTAATGGTCCGGGGCTTAAGTGGTTAAAAAGTTTGCCTTTAGATGGTTACACCCCCTTTTATCTCTCTTTATCCTAACTGAGGACCTATGCACTGGGGAGCTGCACCATCTTCTACCCAACTTGAACTTTGCCCCTACTTTATTCAGCCCCCCCGGTTTAGATAATTCCCACACCATCCTAATCCATGGGCTGCTGAGAGCGCAATTGTATATCTCTTTTTCTTTAGTGAAGCAGAAGTAGACATGAAAGCACTTCAAAGTTAGACTACAACATTGAAGAATAAAGATCTATATAGCGAGTGAAAAGAGCAATAGAAAAGGGAGCAGTCAGAAAATGAATACAAGGTGCAGAAGTACATTGGTGCACGAGAACCCATATACAGTAACAATCCAGAGTCGAGCGAGGGTTTACATTAACTGCAGCCCCAAATCCGAATGGGGCCATGTCTTGACCTGAGTTCTGGAAAACACTGAATTGACCTAGACCTCCCATTATAAAGGCAATTTCAGGTACTGGTTACAAAATGCTCCAACCACTAATCACATTCAGGGCTGGACTGGGACAAAAATTTGGCCCTGGACTTCATCCAGACTGGCCCACTTTGACAGGTCTCTCCCATGGCGGCCTGACAACTCCCGCGCCCCCTTTCCCCCTTCACTAGCCACTAGCTGGTACTCTTATAGCCAGTACCAGTGGGGAAGCTAGACATTATTTTACCCGGGGGAAAGGAATCAGTTTGGTTCTCCTGTTATGGGACAAGATTAGGCAGAAGTGAGAAACTCCCAGGCCATAGCTGTTGAGTCTGCTGTCTGTCCCCTTCCCCATGCTCCTCTGTCGTCCCCCCTGCTTCTCTGTTCCCCCCAGATGAGCGCTGCAGAGAGGGAGAGGAGGCGAGCGCTGCGGGAAGGGAGAGACAGAAGAGCGAAGGGGGGCAGCGATCCGCTGTCACTGAAGCCGGCCCACTGAGCCATCGGCCCACCGGGAAACTCCCTGTAGTCCTAATGGCCAGTCCATCCCTGATCACATTATTATATTTGATGGGGCAGCAACTATTGGACATAAGTTATCTTCTTCTATGGAAAGGTAAAACTGACTTCCCTAAGCCAAAATTTAAATGTAGGAGGTGGCGTCTGCATTTAAGAGCAAGCAACCGGTTTCCTGGCAGCAAAAAGTACTAAAAAATACCTGTCGACATCAGGGTCAAATAATCCTAAGAGACACAATTTAGGGTCTAACACCAGAGGCAACATCCGTAGGTTCTTAGGGCCAGATTCTCAGAGGCGTTACGACGGAGTATCTCAGATACCCCGTCGTATCGCCTTTTTTTTTGTCTCGTATCTATGCGTGTGATGCTGAGCATCACTTTTGCATAGATACGCTTCTACATCCGACAAGTGTAAAAGCATTACACTTTCGGATCGTAGGTGTAATGACAACTCCGGCCACTAGGTGGCCTTTACGTTGTTTTTTTCATTTGCATATGCAAATGAAGTAGTACGCCGATTCTCGATCGCTTTTACGCCACCCCGTCGTTGCGTACGTCGTTTTCGTTCGCGTAAGGTTACCCCAGCTTCTATGTGGAGTAACCTTACGAGGTCCCGTCGGATGCCATCGTAGTCCCGTCGGATGCCATGTTAAGTATGGCGTCGGGTCAGCGTCGGCTTTTTCCGTCGCTTACGTCGTTTTACTAACTCGTTCGCGAATAGGGAGTTGCGTAAATGACCTGCTCACGTCTATTTTGACGTCGGTTTCAACGACGCTTCCCGACGTGAGCTGGAGCATGCGCACTGGGCTTTTTCCCCGGCCGGCGCATGCGCAGCTTCGTTCGACGCGGGGGCGCGCTTAATTTATGGATACAAGCCGCCCCATTTGAATTGCGCGGCTTTACGCTTGCGATTCTGCTGAGACGCCAACGCAAACTACGGAGCAAGTGCTTTGAGAATAAAGCACTTGCTCTAGTACGCAGCGGCGGCGTAAGAGTACACATGGCTTACGGGTCTAACACCAGAGGCCGAACATCCATATGAGAATCTGGCCCTTAGTGCTCAGCCTTCAGGTAATTGGCAACACTCATCGTTCCGCAGTGCCTCACCTGGTGATCAATTTCCTGCTCGTCAGCCAGCCCCTTCTGGCTATTTAAGCTGCCTGGTTTAATTCTCCCATGCCTTCGTCTTGGTCAACATATCTGAAAAATCTCTGCTGTATTCCTGTTAAAGACTTGCCTGACTGACGTCCCTTCTGGTTCCCGATCCTCTTTGTTGTCTCTGACTACGCTGATCTCTGGCTTCCTGATTTACTGGCTTGCACTTACTACCCGCTTTGTTAACCGCACCCTGGCTATTTTTTGTATTTTTTACATTTACTAATTGTACCATTTTTACCACTATATTAAATGGTGTTATTTTTACCGCATTTTCTGTCTCAGGCTGATTCATTGTTCTTAAAAGTAGGAATTGTACCATCTGCAGCCAGAAGCTCTAGAGAGCTGGGCAATCCCACAGTAGATAAAAGAACATGGAATCGGGGCACCTAGGGCACTGGGGGCTAAAGGAGGGACGATAACTTGACACACGCATAGGGGTAAAATACGGTCCTATGCAAAATATACAATTTGGTGAGTCGGTCTAATAATTTAGGGGAGACCAGTTTGCAACGGTCTAAGACCTCCTTCCAATCCAAGTCTCCCACATCCTGCTCCCATCACATTTTAATGTGATAGGCAAGCCCAGGGGTCGAAGGGCATAATGGGTAAATGTCAGTTTTTTAGGGTCAGAGTTAAAGATCACCAGACAGGGCATGTCTCAATTGAAGATAGCAGAAGAAGATAAAATTTGGAACGATAGAATTCTTCTTCAAGCTCTTGAAACACCCTGGGGCCAGTCTTAGCGAGAACTTGGTGTATATAAATGTCTTTTGACACCAGGGGCGTCGCTAGGTGGCAAAAAGACCAGGAGCTTCAGCCCGAAGTCCAAGGCCAGCAACGTGGTTGGTAGTGGCGCAGGTTTTTATTTTGGCTGGGCGGTGGGGTTGTGTGGCGGGGGGTAAGCTCACTTGCTGGTTGCTGCTTGGCTTACTAGTGCCCATCAATGCTGACCACTAAACTCACCTACACGACACAGTGACCATTACACTGACCTACCTACCTGACCTACATACACTGACGGTAGTGACATACATACACTGACCTACCTGACATACATACACTGACGGTAGTTACATACATACACTGACCTACTTGACATACATACACTGACCTACCTGACCAGGGGACAGACTTCATGTGGCCTGCAGCAGTTCAGCTCAGCTCACCCGTGGTGTGCAGTGTGCGGCGTGCCCATCATCACAGCCAAGCGCCGCCGAGCGGGGATCTCACAGACAGCGATGTGGCACGGCCCTGTGTAGCCGCATTGGGGAAAGTGCAGGGGCCCCTCATGCAGCTCCCCTGGGCACTGCCCGGGTTGCTGGAGCCTGCAGCGCCTATGATGGACATCACATGTCCCACGGTCCCCGGCATTGGACCAGTGGGAAATCTATCATAGGCGCTGCAGGCTCCAGAAGGCGGACCTGCTATGTCACTATGATGCAACAGGAAACCTGCGTTACATCAGAGGGGGTGGGGTCAACCATCACTGGGAAAGCCTGGGTGTTCCCTTGCGTCAGAGGGGGACAGAGTCACGTGACGGGTGGCCCTGTCCTCAGCTACATAAGAGACCTATCAGGCTGCCGCAACGTAATTCCCGTGGTGTCTCCGGTGGAGACTCTCCACCAGAGACACCCTGGGAATGAATAATAAGCAAACATAGATATATAATGTAACACAATCTTGATTAAATGTTAAAACGTTTTTGTATTGAAGAAAGGAAAGAAATATATATATAATAAAGATAAATTGAAAAAAATAATGTATTTGGCGCGGAGTTCCCCTTAAAATCCATACCAGACCTGAAGGGTCTGGTATGGATATTTGGGGGGAACCCCACGTAATTTTTTTTTTATTTGACGAAGTGGTTCCCCTTAATTTCCATACCAGACCAATTGAATTTGGGGGGACTCCCACGCATTTTTTTTTATCAATGACTTTCAATGGCAGTGAGTGATTTTAAATGATCTTTTTTCCTTTAGAAATTACATTTTGTTGGTATTAAACTGTTATCGGACCTCACCACCGGCACGGCTATACGCCCCTTTAATCATATGGTATCACATAACAATGTGCCGTCCTCGCATTTATTTCGCTATATGCAACTGTCTCACGCGTTTAAAGCCCAAATAACACCGAATGTCACGCAAATAGTGCAATCTGATCTTGAGAGGGTCATTCGTTATGAATGTACCAAAAAACCGACCTCGGTCCTCTACGCGCATCTCCTTCGAGTCTCCTCCCCGGATTTGTCTAAGCTCCGTCAGCGATGGACGCAGGACGTCCCGGGACTGGACTCAGAGGATTGGGTGGACATGTGGGATTTCCCTTTCAAAATACTGGTCTCCCTTCGGGATCGTCTCATACAATATAAAATTCTACACAGGGCTTATATTACCCCGTATAGGTTGCATAAAATGAAAGCCTCCCTATCAGCGGAGTGCTGGAGGTGTACTGGGGACCCGGGCGATTTTATACACATCTTCTGGTCTTGCCCAGTAATTAAACACTACTGGTCACAAGTACTAGATGTGATACAAGAGGTGGTAGGAATAGATATAGCCCCATCCCACAGATATGCCTTTTGGGCTTAGTAGAGGAATTGGTCCCCAGGGTGGCAGAGAGGACTTTGATCGGACTCCTATTATTCTATGCCAGGAAAATGATCACTCTTTGCTGGAAGAAACGTGCCCCACCATCCATACTGCTATGGAAATCACATGTCAATAAAGTACTGCCACTCTATAAAGGAACCTACCAAAATAGAGGTTGCCCCAAAAAGTATGATAGAGTGTGGGCCAAATGGCTAGCAGAGGCCTCCACGGCGACCGGAGACTGACAGAGGTTGTACTTGTGTTTTCCTTGTTTTTTCTTTTTTTGTTTTTCTGTCAGTATTAGAATCACTGCTATGGGGTTGCTAGATATACTTTGTTGTCCCTCGGGCCTCGACTGAAGAAGTTGATACTTGGACATTTTAATTGAGCGAGAGCCACTACTGCACTAAATTGGTTGTTTGTTTGTTTGTCCCTTCATGTAAACGTGCTGCAGCTGTATGATACTAATTTGTTACTAATGATGGACAACGGCAACTGGTACTGACTCCTGCGTGAGTATAGTCCCAATGCTGTGGCGGGTTTACTGATGTGGTCTGTTTGTATGTTTTATACTCAATAAAAAGATTTTCAAAAAAAAAAAAAAAGAAATTACATTTTGTGCAGGGACAGTTCATAGCTTTAGAAACAAGAGCTACTATACAGGCATACTATAGACACCACCCAGGTATGAAATGTAAAGGAATATTTCACTTTTATTGTTTCACTTTAAACATTAATAAAATCACTGCTCCTGAAACAACGGACGTTTTTAAAACTTCCCCAAACACTTTTTATGACAATAACTTGGTGTTCAGATGTTCGAACAAATTTATTGCCTGTTTGCATGTTCTGATGCAAACCGAACTGAGGGGTGTTTGGCTCATCCCTATTTACTACAGATAGCTACTTGCAGAATGCACCCAGGCACCTGCAGAGGTGGGAGCGCCGAAGTGCCAGAGTTCTCCCCTCCCTCCTTGTTCTCCTTGTTTGTGTCCGTCCAGAACTAGTGTTCTGAGCATAGGTGTGTGTCCGTCCAGAACTGATGTTAGCATATGGCAGCCATCCAGCCTGGCAGTGCTCGGGGGAGGGGCCGCTCCTCTTCCTGACATGAGAGTTCTAGTTTTCAGTGGCTGCTGAGTGCTGATGTGCAGGAATGAATTCCTCACACTGGGAGTCTTGGAACCCTCACTGTCTCCACCATCTCCAGTTGGAATGCCTCCCACTCCCATCTCTATCTCAGGCTGCACAGAGAGAGAATCAAGGTGAGTCACAGTGTTCAGTGTGCTGTGTGCTGTTGATTGGCACCCCCAGCATCCCTTTACACGTTCTCTGGGCTGCCCCTGCTCTAGATGTTTCATGGCATGATAGATTGCATAGGATACACAGCCCCTGCCCATTACTGCGCCTAGTCCACCTACAGATACAGATAAGATCCACAAAACTTTTACGGCGGCGTATCTCCAGATACGCCGCCGTAATTTCAAATCTGCGCTGGTGTATCTTTACTCTGATTCTCAAAGGCAGATGCGTCTAAAAAATTGGCTTCCTCCGCCAGCGTATAATTGTGTGCCGCTAGGGGCGCTTCCGACGATTTTCCGCGTTGAATATGCAAATGACCTAGATACGCCGATCCACGAACGTAGTTGGGCCCAGCGTAGCAATATACGCAGTTTACGTAAGGCGTACGACCGGCGTAACTTTACCCCTCATAAAGCAGGGGTAAGTCATGTTAACGTATGGACGTCAGAACAGCATCGTATTTTACGTCGTTTGCGTAAGTCGTACGCGAATAGGGCTTTGCGTAAGTTACATTCACGTCGGAGACATTTTTCGACGTATCATAGGAATTCGATCGGACATGAGTCGGAGCATGCGCACTGGGTTACGTCCACGGACGGCGTATGCGCCATTCGTACAGACATGCATCTACATGGGGTCAAGCCTCATTATAATACTACACGCTCAGACGACCTGCCTACTTCGAAATACGCGGGCTTATGCCGGCCCATTTATGCTACGCCGCCGTAACTTAGGACGCAAGTGCTTTGTGAATACGGCATTTGCCTCTCTAAGTTGCGGCGGCGTAGCGTAAAGAAGATACGCTACGCCGGCACAAAGATCCGCTGATGTCTGTGGATCTGGCCCAAGATGTATAATGAGATGTAAAGGGGAGGAGTTAGTAAAATGACAACGCCCATGTGGGGGCGCCAGAAATATTTCTGCACCCAGGCGCCTGTGACCCTAGGATCGGCCCTGGACAAGCATTCTGCTAATGTAGTTGAAGTAAAGTCAGAACACATGGCCAACGGATCCCTGATTGTTCCGGTCAGTAACTCCAAGTAGTAAAGCCTTTGGATCAATATACGAGCCAGATAATGAGGATTTTCAAAAGTGGGGTCTAGCAATGGCAGCCCACCTGGTTACATTATATTGCTAAGGAATTCTGCACAATCTTAGGCAAGACTTTTTCTCTCGTTTTGGGGAGCTTCGGTTTCCTATTGAGGAGATTTCCCTCTCGTCTTGCCAGGGCAAAAACACACTTTTCAGTAGAGTGAGGGAAAGTTAATAACTTTATCATTAACAGTTCTATTGCTGTCTGTTTTTTCCTGTCTCCGTGACTAGTATTGCACACCCAGATTCGATCCATCAGCAGTTTCACTGATCAGCAGGACCCCAAACACTATTAAAGGCTAAGTTCACTTTTTTTTTGTTCCAACTTTCCCATGTACTAATATCAGGGGTGTATTTAGGTTTTGTGCTGCCCTAGGCCTAACTAAACTCGTGCACCCTCTAATTTAAATATGACCCACCCCTTCCTGTCAAGGCCACACCCTTTACTGTTGAAGTCCCACCCTAGACCCGTGAGGACACTAGTTCTGAGGGCCTGGGGGGGGGGTGGTTTCCCTTAATTTGCAGGGATTTTCTCTCACTTCCTGTTTGGCTATGGGGCAGGAAGTGAAGGGAAATTTCTGCAAGGGACAGTGCGACCGCTTTATGGGGGCGCTGGACTAATTTGCCTCTTAGCCCAATCCGACCCAAAGGGCAGCCATCACAAATTTTGGTCCCCCTTACACAGCTTTAGGCAGGACCCCCCTGGAACAGAAAACCGGGGGGGGGGGGGGTGCTGACGGAAAAAATAAAGTGATAAAAGTCTATTCTCTCCCGACACAAGATAATAAGTGTAAGCAGGGGGGCCCGGGAGACCATCAGGCCCCTTACAGGTGTAATGCAAAAAAAAAAAAGGAAGGGGGCCGGCCAGGTCTGTAAGGGGCCCTGGGGACCATTGGGTCCCTTACATGTGTAATGCAAAAAAAAAGCCTGTACCCCCCTGATGTGTAGCACAAGTCGGCGGGGACACTTTGCGTGCTGCCCCCCTGCAAAGTGCTGCCCTAGGCCTGGGCCTTGTTGGCCTAGGCCAGGATACAGCGCTGACTAATATAGCATTATTGTACCTTTGTTGCATGAAAAGAAAAAAGCTTTTCTGTATTGTAGGACAGGCTTACCTTCGATCTATCTATGAGCAGGCTGATTGTATCAATTTTTTACCATGTAGATGCTGCCAGCAGTTACAGCAGCCGGGAGTGACCATTGTTGCTGCCAGCAGTTACAGCAGCCGGGAGTGACCATTGTTGCTGCCAGCAATTACAGCAGCCAGGAGTGTCCATTGTATTCTGCCGGTGGAGAAGGCTCCCGGCCAGCAGAACACATTAGCGATCCGGGAGGACTGACTGTGTTGTTGTGGGGAATCAAGCAATTTTCTCAATTGCTTAATGTCTGGCCGGTCATAGTAAACTAAGGAAGCAAATCAGCAGGAGATTACTCCCGTCCACCTCTGCAGTTTCTGCTTCTCCAAAGCAGACAATATCAATGAGCACTGTTCTCACTAAATACACAGCCGTGGATTGTTCTGTACCTTCCTGCATACTGTAGATCATTCATTTGGCAGAGTGTGCAGGAGCTGAGCGATCATATAATAGTGGAGCAGAGCTGTAGTATTGAATACAGGAGAAGTGTGTCCCTGTAAGACTGTAAATCTCACCATACACAATACAATCTGAGTGTATGATCTCATTTAGGTCTGCTAACTCCATAGATAAAATGATAATTCTACCACTCTACAAGACTCTGGTCCGGCCGCACCTGAAGTATGCTGTCCAGTTCTGGGCACCAGTCCTCAGGAAGGATATACTGGAAATAAAGTGACTACAAAGAAGGGCAACAAAGCTAATAAAGGGTCTGAAAGAATATTAGTTATGAGGAAAGGTTTGCGAGCACTAAACGTATTCTCTCTGGAGAAGAGACGCTTGAGAGAGGATGTGATTTCAATGTAAAATACCATATTGGTGACCCCACAATAGGGATAAAACTTATTCGCAGAAGGGAGTTTAACAAGACATGTGGCCACTCATTAAAATGAGAAGAAAAGAGGTTTAACCTTATGTAGCGGTACTCCCGAAGGAGCTGCTGAGATATGATGGGATGGCGTGTTATCTCGTGGCTCTGGTGAAGTGTCTAGGGTGAACGATTAATGCAATAGCAGTAAAGGAATGTCCGCAAATAGGAAGTCTTTTTATATGTGCTCTTTATTACCCAGCCGGGTAAAAACAGTTAACCGGTGATGGAAATGGATAGATGAAGGTTAGAAGAAGAATAGCAGATTCAGGCCTTGGATATGGAAACAGTCCTGTCTCCATGAACCATTAGCTTTTTTCGCCACTCCAGCCTGAGTGGGCATAGCGCAGCTGGACAGGTCTCTCTCACAGACCTTACAGCCAGAGTATCACTCCGAACTTGAAAGGAGGTCTCTCTCACAGACTCTTTCAGGGTGAACTTCAGCAAAGCGCCTCTGCCACAGGCCTTCTCTGATTGCAGTGTCGGAAGGTGCCCCTCCTTGGTAAAGCTTGGCCTGAATCCTTCTGTTAACGTCGCCCAGGTACCGACTGAGAGAGGAGTCAATCCCTCAGTGTCCAGTACCTTGATCCCCGGTGATTCGTCTCAATACTGTTGTACCGCCAGCCTCTCAATGGCGCTCCTCAACTTGGACTCCCCACCGAACAGCTAAATTTGCTTGGGATCTTCAAAGTGGGAACTCAGTCGATCACTGAGTCCCCATCCTGTGTGGATGTCCCAGGCCCGAATGACGCAGGATCCAGGAACAATGCATAGCACCCACGGCCCGGCCAGGTAGGCCATAACGCTCGGGGCGCGGTGATGTGGCCACCTTAAAGGTGGCTGCCACACTCCGGGAACAACTGCCCTCTAAGATGGCGTCTGTCCCATAAGTTCCCTCTCCCAGCATGCCCAGCGAGGCCCAAGCCTCCCGATTGGCTGCTGAGAAAAGCACCCAAGTTCTGACTCCACCGCTGCTACCCATCGCCCCAGGGTGGAATTACACCCCAGGTACAAAGGAATGAGCCCACAGCACAGCCAGGCTGAAACAGAGAGCCATACAATAATCAGAATTGAGATCAGAGTCGCTTACACTCTCATCCCATAAAATTTCACTAGCACCCGTACTTGGAAGTACATGGGCGCTACACTTAAATTACGTGGAGGGTTCTTTACTGTAAGAGCGGCAAGGATGTGGAATTTCCTTCCACAGGTGGTGGTCTCAGCAAGGAGATATATATGTCACTCGCTATATACATATCTCTCTATATATGTCTCTCTCTCTCTCTATACACATATATATATATACACACGTCTCTCTCTATATATATGTCTCTCTGTCTCTCTCTCTATATCTATCTATATATATATATATATATGTGTGTGTCTCTCTATATACACACATCTCTCTCTCTATATATATAGAGAGAACGAGAGCGATATAGAGAGAGTCATTTATATGTATATATAGAGAGAGCAAGACGTATATATCGAGAGAGAGGCATAAATATATATCTACATATATATATATAGAGAGAGAGAGACATATGTCTCTATTTTTGTCTCTCTCTCTCTATATATATATATATATAGAGAGAGACATATATATATATATATATATATATATATATATATTTCTCTCGCTCTATATGTCTCTCTCTCTCTATATATATACACGTTTTTCTCTCTCTCTCTCTACATATCTCTCTCTATATATATATATACACGTCTCTCTCTCTATATATATATATATGTCTATCTCTCTATATATACATATACTATGGCCCAGATTCACAGGAGCGATTACGTCCTGCGCAACTGCTGTTGCGCGTGCGTAAGTGCTAAATGTCCACTGTGCGTATAGTTGGACGCGATAATCACAAAACAAAAATATACGCCAGAAATCACAATTTACGAATTTTTAACTATTTATTTGTATGATACAGCTGGCAAAGAAGTAATTGAACACCTGTCTATCAGCTAGAATTCTGACCCTTCAAAGACCTGTTAGTCGTGCCTTTAAAATGTCCACCTCCACTCCATTTATTATCCTGCTAGTCAATTAGATGCACCTGTTTGAGGTCATTAGCTGCATAAAGACACCTGTCCACCCCATACAATCAGTAAGAATCCAACTACTAGGCTACGCGATGGCCAAGACCAAAGAGTTCTGTCCAAAGACACTAGAGACACAATTGTACACCTCCACAAGGCTGGAAAGGGCTACGGGGAAATTGCCAAGCAGCTTGGTGAAAAAAGGTCCACTGTTGTCAGATAAAGCAATCATTAGAAAATGGAAGAGTTCAGCTAAACATGACTGTCAACAATCTCCCTATGCAGACTGCCAGGGCTCCGCGCATTCAAAATCTCACTGACTCGTGGGGTCTCAATGATCCTAAGAAAGGTGAGAAATCAGCCCAGGACTACATGGGAGGAGCTGGTCAATGACCTGAAAAGAGCTGGGACCACCGTTTCCAAGGTTTTTTTACTGTTGGTAATAAAATTTACAATTTAAATTAATCTAAGACGTCATGGTTTGAAATCATGCATGGCACGGAAGGTTCCCCTGCTTAAACCAGCACATGTCAAGGCCCGTCTTAAGTTTGCCATCTATGACCATTTGGATGATCCAGAGGAGTCATGGGAGAAAGTCATGTGGTCAGATGAGACCAAAATAGAACTTTTTGGTCATAATTCCACTAACCGTGTTTGGAGGAATCACCAGCCCAAGAATGACCACCCATGAGTACCATCCCAAGAATATACAATCAGACCATCCCTACAGATGTTCCAACAGAAGCATGGGGGTGGTAGCATCATGCTTTGGGTTTTTTTTTCTGCACATGGGACAGGGCGACTGCACCCCTCCCGTATTAAGGAGAGGATGCACACCTCACAAGGGGCCATGTATTGCGAGATTTTGGGCAACAACCTCCTTCTTTTCCTCAGTTAGAGCTTTGAAGATGGGTCGAGGCTGGTACCCCATCTTCCAACATGACAATTATGATCTTTGCGAAGCACACAGCCAGGATTAACCAAGGAGTGGCTCTGTAAGAAGCATATCAAGGTTCTGGCGTGGCCTAGCCAGTCTCCAGACCTAAACCCAATAGAGAATCTTTGGAGGGAGCTCAAACTTCGTGTTTCTTAGCGACAGCCTAGAAACCTGACTGATCTAGAGAAGATCTGTGTGGAGGAGTGGGCCAAAATCCCTCCTCCAGTGTGTGCAAACCTGGTGAAAAACTACAAGAAACGTTTGACCTCTGTAATTGCAAACAAAGGCTACTGTACCAAATATTAACATTGATGGCGATCACTTCTCAGGTGTTCAAATAGGGTGACTTACCCCTTTTCCCGCAGCTGTATCACCCCCACAAATAAATAGTTAAAAAAATCATACATTGTGATTTCTGGAATTTTTTTTTTGGATTATGTCTCTCACAGTGGACATGCACCTACGATGACAATTTCAGACCCCTCCATGATTTCCAAGTGGGAGAACTTGCAAAATAGCAGGGTGTTCAAATACTTATTTTCCGCACTGTATCTCTCTCTCTCTCTATATATATATATATATATATATATATGTCTATCTCTCTCTCTCTCTATATATATATACATATGTCTATCTCTCTATATATACATATACTATGGGCCAGATTCAGGTAGATGAGAGCATCTTTGCTCCAGAGTAACGCTTCTCATTTACGTTACTCTGAGGACCCTTTCAGCGCAAGTACTGTTATTCACATAGCAGTTGCGCGTAAACTTGCGCCAGAGTAACGATAATGCGCTGGCGTAACCCGACGCAAGGGGAAGTGGGTGTGATCATATGTAAATGATGGGCGGAGCCCAGCGCAGAGGCTTACGTTCAGCGCATCATTCACGGAGCATGCGCAGTGAGTGAGGCTCCACTCGCCCCCTTTGTGCGCATGCTCACAACTTCCGTCGGCACCACTTCACGGGAAACGTCAGCGCAATGCCTTCCGTTGGGCGTTTAAATGCGCCCGTAGAAGCGCCATTTCGGCAATTTCTAAAGTATATCCTGCTCCCCCTCCCCGCAGTGATGTTACTTTTGTTCTGAGATGGCTGCTCCCGTTCCCCGCAAACACACAGGAGAAAGCTGAACTTTAATGGTTTCCAGGAGCTGTCAGCCGTCATCGCGAGTCGGCTATGGAGACCTATGATGTCTTCCTCCATGGCTGTAAAATTTGACAGACAAGCATGGACAGAGGTGTTGTCCTGCAAGTGGGGGTGCTCAGCTAGCTCTTATCGTCGGTAACGCTGCTGTAGCTGATCTCCTGCTGACCTGTGGCCATCTGGAGAAAAGATAAAGCAGCCTTTTGTAGAAATAACTTTGCGCCGGACGGACGAGATACGCGCGGCGCATGTAGCCAGCGTATGGTGCTAATCCGTTCGTGAATTGGGAAAAATCCCTCATTTGCATATTTGCAGGGGAAATCAATAGGCGCGACTGATGCGCCAAGCGAAATTAAGCGCTGACGATACTCTGGCTTCGGAACGTTCCGCCGGTCGCAAATGGCCCGTTATTGGGCGCATCTAGTTTGGTGGGTACGGGCACATAGAAACGACGGCGCATCTTCACAGTTACGCGGCGCATATCCAAATACTCCAGCGCAAGTGTTGCTGAATCTGGCCCTATATGTCTATCTCTTTCTATATACATACATGTCTCTATATACAGTATATACACACACACATCTCTCTCTCTCTATATATATATATATATGTCTCTCCCTCTATATGTCTCTCTCTATTAGAGCTGCACGATTAATCGTCAAGAATCGTTATCGCGATCTTTTTCTCCTTGCGATTCTTGATACAGGGTTTCACAATCTTTCACATGAAAAGAATTTTCTCTCTGCACTTTGGTATGCAAAGAATTTCCTGTCTGCTCTCAGCCAAAAGTCAGTCTGGGCAATCTGCCAAGTTTTGGAAACATTGTATCTCTTCAAAGGAATAAACTTCTTCTGTATGTAAATTAGAAATTTTCAACCACTTAAACACCAAACCTTTTTCTGACAGCTCTTTTCAAGTTAAAATCATTATTTTTTTTGCTAGAAAATTACTTAGAACCCCCAAAGATTATATAACTTTTTAGTAAAGACCCTAGAGAATAAAATGGCGGTTGTTTCAAAATTTATGTTGCACTGTATTTGCGCAGCAGTATTTTTAAATGCATTTTTTTGGGAAAAAATGACTTTAATGAATAATAATTAAAAAAAATAGCCAGTAAAGTTAGCCCATTTGGTCTCCTGTGTGTGGAGTCCCCCCTCTCTCTCTCTCTATGTTGAACTCTCTCTCTCTCTCGGTCTCCTGTGTGTCGAGTCCCCCCCTCTCTCGGTCTCCTGTGTGTGGAGTCCCCCTCTCTCTCTCTATGTTGAACTCTCTCTCGTCTCCTGTGTGTGGAGTCCCCCCCCCCCTCTCTCTCGGTCTCCTGTGTGTGGAGTCCCCCTGTCTCTCGGTCTCTGTGTGTGGAGTCCCCCTCTCTCTCTCTATGTTGAACTCTCTCTCTCTCTGTGTGTGGAGTCCCCCCCCTCTCTCTCTCGGTCTCCTGTGTGTGGAGTCCCCCCTCTCTCTCTCTATGTTGAACTCTCTCTCGGTCTCCTGTGTGTGGAGTCCCCCCTCTCTCTCTCTCGGTCTCATGCGTGTGGAGTCCCCCTGTCTCTTGGTCTCCTGTGTGTGGAGTCCCCCCTCTCTCTCTCTATGTTGAACTCTCTCTCTCTCTCTCTCCTGTGTGTGGAGTCCCCCTCTCTCACTCTATGTTGAACTCTCTCTCGGTCTCCTGTGTGTGGAGTCCCCCCTCTCTCACTCTATGTTGAACTCTCTCTCGGTCTCCTGTGTGTCGAGTCCCCCCTCTCTCTCTCTCTCGGTCTCCTGTGTGTGGAGTCCCCCTGTCTCTCGGTCTCCTGTGTGTGGAGTCCCCCCTCTCTCTCTATGTTAAACTCTCTCTCTCTCTCCTGTGTGTGTAGTCCCCCCTCTCTCTCTCGGTCTCCTGTGTGTGGAGTCCCCCTCACTCTCTCTATGTTGAACTCTCTCTCTCTCGGTCTCCTGTTGTGTGGATCCCCCCTCTCTCTCTATGTTGAACTCTCTCTCTCTCTCGGTCTCCTGTGTGTGGAGTCCCCCCTCTCTCTCTCTATGTTGAACTCTCTCTCTCTCTCTCTCT